>JAXGGA010001632.1:0-145497 GCA_038373865.1 Uloborus plumipes | reverse complement strand
GTTTGTAGAATAAAAGTTTTGTAATTCATAAAAATTAATTTCAAGTAATTTGCGACATGGATTTGCTTCATGTCAAGTAATTTACGATTCAATACAATGTAAATAACAACATGGTTTCTCATGGTCACTAATTGTCGGAGCTGAATGCATATGAATAAATAAGAAAAAATGACTGAAAATCTCAGTAAGAATTTTAAAATACTTATTTGTTTCTTTGCATGTCAATGTCTGGTCAAACTTTTACATTTTTGCAGGGGTGTAGAAAATGTTTTCCCATCCAACATTACCCCCAATCCGTGTGAAAATTTCCCCAAAATTTAACGATACAAATAAGCTTAGATAAAAATTAATTTTGCATCACTGTAAAAGTACCACAGTAAAATATATTTCAATTAATTACAATTTGTTTCTCCATAAGCTAAGTTATATACATAATACTTATCAATAAAAGCACATTAACAGAAAAATGTATTTATATATTGTTTATGTTAAAGCGGAAAATGATTTGCGACTCCTTTTAAAAGGAAGAAATAATTATAATTTGGAAAAGAGGTTTCCCGATTCACCTATTATTTTTCGTAAAAAATTTCCCCCGATCTAGGATCACGCGATCGGACATATTCTGCACCGCTGCATTTTTCAAGGGAATTTTTTTGCCAAAAACGAGAACCTTCTTATATAATTTCAATATTTCTTATGCATTTATACATTGACTTTTGTAATTTTTCTCTGTGGCTGTCCCTTAAATCGAGTCCTTATTCAGAGGTAAATGCATGGAGGCCCCTATTCAAAAGGACTGGGGCCAGAAAAAGTGTCTCTTAAATAGAGGTGTCCTTTAAAGGAGGTACTACTATATATATATATATATATATTTATATATATATATATATATATATATATATATATATATATATATATATATATATATATAAAGATTAAGTTTTTAAGCTGAAACATTCAATTGAATATTTTAACAAAATGTACTGATTTGTTGAAAATGTCTTAGTTATTGAATCATATTTTTACATAAGTTTTCTTTTCATAGCTTTGAAGGTGAAGAATAATAATCTGAAAATTTTGTGTGTACCAACTTCTCTTCAAGTAAGATATTTTTTATATGTTTGATGCACAAGGAATGTGCACAAGGTGGATGATTTATTTGATTAATATGTGCTAGTTATCATGGATATTGTCAATTTAGAGTATCATGTTTACACAGGAATCGTTTTGTTATAAGAAATTTAACAGTGTTTCCTTTATTCTTGTGTTTTGTTATGATATGGGAAATAAATGGTCCCATTCAAAATGTACCCTTTGAAATATAATAATTACTAAGCACATGGCCGGCCACCTTGTTTTGTGGTCAGAGAAGTCTAACTTTCATGGGAGAGATCCCGGGTTCGAACCCTGGCTCTGGCATGGGTTTACTTTCTCTCTTATGTCCTTGTCCATTCTTTGTGTGAATGTTTCGGCACTGTGAATGGGTGCCTACACTATAAACGGGTCTCTCTGTCTTGTGTGCACTGAGGAAGTCGAACTTCACATCAATTGATGGTATAGTTGGAAAGTGAAGTATTGTTGTTGGCACAAGACAACAACTACTAAGAACATGACTACTAAATTTTGTTTTTTTAGGAAGTAGTAGACCAATTTCTGTTTAACATTACTGGGTATCAGAAGAAGCAGGATTTTCATGAATTGTTAAAAAAGTTTAAATTAAGTAGTCTTAAGTTTCATTTATTTTATAAAGAGAGCGTAGCTTAAATAATTACTATAATAATGGTCAAGATCGTAAACACAAATTAGTTAAGTTACTTATTAGCTGAGAGTGCTAAACAAACTGGTAGCTAAAGTGAAAATAGCATACCAACTTTGTTACTGTACTAGTGGTCGAGATTGTAAACACAAATTAGTTAAGATACTTAAAAGCAAAATAACTCATGTTCACAGATGTAACACTGCTCATAAAATAGTATTGTAGTTTAAAAATAGCTACGTGTTGTCTTCTCGGTCATTAGTCCTACACTGTCTGACAGTGTCTTAAACCGCCCAAAGTATGTAGAGCTAAAGGGATCTAATATAACCAATATGTATTTACTACATAATTAGTAATGTGTGAATATAAATATATTAATTAGCTGTAATGAATAAATATTTGATAATATTTTTCTAGAAAATGTTATGTTAGAAAAATATGTTGTAAGTAAAATTGTAAGTTTGCCATCAACTCTGTTACTTAAAATTTCCCCGTGTCAGAGTATTGTGAAAAGAAATTTGTATATCTGTTTATTACTCAAATCAGTCATATCCTTTTTTTTACTCAAAAGAAGAAAAAAAAAAAAAAAGTAATATTTGGAAGAAAAATAGCTTATAATTTTTTTCAATGATTTCTGTAGATAATGTGTTATTTAATGTTGGAAAAAAAAAAAAAATCCTAGACTAAAAATAATAACTACAGGATTGCTAATTGAACATATGCAAGGCAAGAATTCTCAAATTAGTTGAAGCGTTGTTACTATATTTGCTTGATGTTTACTCTATTTAATGATCTACATTGGAACTTTCTGGACTACAGATTGGCAACTATACTGGAACAAATTCTTGTTTCAGGAGCCCATACTTCGTTTAGAAGTGCCCAAAATGGAGTTAAAACTACACATTTCGAATATGACAACAACACTTCTTGAAAGAAAAAAAAAAAAAAAAAAAGTAGAGTTGATTGGGCAAACTAATTTTGTATTTAAGCACCTCAAATACAGCTTAAATGTGTTCTAAAGCTTTAAACACTGAAGAAAAATTTTTTTTTGTTTTGTTTCCCTGTAGTATTTTTTAGACATATTTCTTAAAAAGAAAGTTCATTCTGCACATTAAGATAGATAATGGGTAAAAAACCGAAAAAGCGACGTTTAAAAACACAAATAGATGAAGTTAAAATTGGCAAACATGTTTCAAAAGCATAAAGCTTCCTTCTTCAGTGCCAAGCAAGAAATGGAAAGAAACAAAGTGCCGGGAGAGTTTAAATAGCAAAGGAGCAAAAGCTAGGCCAATCAGGTGTCAGCGTGTGCCGAGCCCTGATTTGGCGTTGCGTTGTCAGAAAATTTAAAAGCATGAAGTAAAATTGGCGAGATGTGTGGAACTGCAAAAGATTCGTTACAAATATTACTTAAATTTTTATGAACATGAAAGGCTTCTAAGAAATCCAACTCGCCAACAGTTGAAGGTCTGGTCGGACTCTACATGTCGTCTCTTTTTAACCGATTTTCCAAGCTCCGGATCAAAAAGGCAAGATTTTTGAATCATTTATATTTTCTTACCACTTGTAAAAAACTTAAAGTAATTCCTAAATTTATTTCCCTGGAATGCAGTCTTTCGTCTTCGCAAATTTTTTCCAAGGCCTTGAAAAGATGTCATTTAATTTTTCTCAGAACAGTCATTAAAGATTTTCGCTTCAAACTCTCTAAAATAGAATCTGAACTATACTCGCTTCATTTGAAGCTTTCTGCCAGTTTCGTTGAGTTCCCTACAGACTTTCAACTGTTGGCAAGTTGGATTTCTTAGAAGCCTTTCATGTTCATAAAAATTTAAGTAATATTTGTAACGAATCTTTTGCAGTTCCACACATCTCGCCAATTTTACTTCATGCTTTTTAATTTTCTGACAACGCAACGCCAAATCAGGGCTCGGCACACGCTGACACCTGATTGGCCTAGCTTTTGCTCCTTTGCTATTTAAACTCTCCCGGCACTTTGTTTCTCTCCATTTCTTGCTTGGCACTGAAGAAGGAAGCTTTATGCTTTTGAAACATGTTTGCCAATTTTAACTTCATCTATTTGTGTTTTTAAACGTCGGTTTTTTACTAATTTTAACACAAAGTGAACTGCTTTTAATTAAGATAGATAATGATTAGATTACTTACACTCAAATATGTAAAAACTAAAAGGCCAAGTTTAAAATTTCTGGAATAAAGTGCAAAATATGTATGAGTAAAGATTTCATATCTGTTGATAGGATTGGAGTAATATATGAATAACAAATATGTTTATGTTTATGTATATATTGTTTTTGATGAGAGTTTGTCAATATGTGGAAATAATTTTTCTTTATTCATTTTTTCAGGCAAAACAGCTTATCAGGGAACATAAGTTGATTTTAAGTGATTTAGAAGAATGTCCAGAGGTAAAGTGCATGCAAATTTCTTAAGAATATATTTCTGTTTCTGTGCGTTGCAGCTTTTTTATGCTATCAAAAAGAATTAGAAACCAAAGAATAGAAAACAAGTTAACATGGAAGTGAGCACAGACATCAAATGTCTTTAAATTTTTCTCTACTGACTCATGACACACATTTTCGCCAGTAAATGAATTGTTTCTTTCCAAAAACAATTTCAGGAGACATGGTTTTTAGCATTTTATAAAGTATAAACACCAGGGATAGAAATTAGTATGTAAAAGTCAGGTGCCATTGGCCCATAGCTTTTCATATTTATCTGCCAGAATATTCTTCAGTCGAAATCAAACTTCGTGAAACCACTCCTGAACAAACCACCACCTTTGTAGTACTATATGGATTAATCACCTGTTAAGTGTCCTTCTTATCTCTTTCTTTCAGCATTCCACTGTATTTCTACTTTATGATTACCATTTACGATTTAATCTGCCCACTGTAGCACTTAGTCCCCCAGAGGCATTGTTTCCAATATTTCCAGGAGTTTTTAACCTAAGCTTATCCCACCCACCCATTTCAAAATCTTCATTTTTATTTTTTTCTCGACTATGAGATGACTTCACTCCTTTTCTGATCCAGTTGGGGAGAAAGGTGTACAGCAGAAAAGAAAGAAAAAAAAAAAAAAAAAGCAAAGCACTTTAGAGTGTTATTTTTTCAAACATTAAACTAGTTTCTGTTGGGAAGTTTGGCGAGTTTGTAATAAATATTTGTGTTCATTTTATTAACTCTTAGATTTGCTATTAGTATTCAAACCTTATTTGAAAGTAAAATACATGCTTTCAAATATTCTTTTTATAAAGCCATGCATTTATGAAGAACTTTTGGAGCCATGTTAAACCGACACCTTCGAGTTTTGCTTTAATAATCACTAAGGTTGGTAGTTTAACAAGATTCGACTGTACTTAGATGTAAAAGTAGAAGAATCATTTCTAAAACCTAAATTTTCATTTAAACTTTAGAGAGGCTGACAATTTATTTAGCTGCATTGATGTATAGAAACAATGTTCTCATTAGGGTTCAATGAAATAAAATAGTAGTTTGTCATTCCGTAAAAAAAAAAGTAATGCATACATTTAAATGTAAAATAATGACTGGGTGTAAAATTGGTTTTATGATGCTAAAATTTTTAATAAAATATTTTGCAGCAAAAATAACAGCTAGATTTAAAATTGCATTTGTCAAGCTGAAAATTTTAATTTGAAAAATACCACTAACAAATGCTAATCTGAAACTTTGATACTTTTCTTCATATCTTTTATTTGTGTTAATTTACCTTCAAGGAATACTTTCTATTATATAGATTTCTAAAGTTAATAACATTTAAATGTTCTTTATTTTTGCTTTTGCTTTAATAAATGCATTTGAAAACTTTCAGTTAGATTTTGCTTTTGATGGTGCAGATGAAGTGGATGCAAATTTAACTTTAATTAAAGGTGGTGGTGGTTGCCTAACACAAGAAAAAATTGTGGCTTCTTGTACTAAGAACTTAATAATTTTGGCAGACCATAGGTAAATTTGTCATTTATATTCAAATTATCTTTTTGAAATTTTTCATACTTAAGTCTCACTGTTTTAACGTAGGAAAGACTCAAAGTTTTTGGGTGAGAACTGGAAGCTAGGCATTCCTATTGAAGTAATTCCTATGGCTTATGCTCCAATAAAAAAGCGATTGGAAGATATGGGTGGATCTGCTATTCTGAGAATGGCTAAAGCAAAAGCAGTATGTACAATTATGTGTGAATTTATTTAATAATTAAATTTTTTTTTGTAAGGCAAAAATTGAGCAAAGTTTATTTATACACCTTATTAAGGATCATCTTTTGTAATAAAATCTTTCTTAAGTACACTACAGATTGAAATGATACTGTGTTAAAAACTATTATTTTGCACTATATTGTATCAATATAGCCTGAACATCTTAAAAGCTTATTATTTCAATTTATTTAAAACCAGTGACTCAGGGATTAATTTTAGTTTTAACAGTCTTTACATGTACTGTATATATTAAATGAAACATACTAAAGATTAGCAATACGGTTATGTCCAAAGATTCTGGGAAGAAAGCCCTTGGCTGCCTCCAGTCCCCCCCTCCCGCCCCCAAAAAATAATTTAAAAGAAAAAAAAAAACTTCATGAAGAACAAAATTCATATCAGTTGTAAATTCATTTCAATATTGTAAACATTATAGAAGTACTACGGCAAAGCTGACTACACTGTATAATCTTCTTCCAAGGTGCTTCCTTTGTTTGGCCCAAATTCAGTTCAGGTTTCAAAATGTTACTTATTGAAATCTCTGTGGTAGAGTTTGAGTTTTAGTACAAATTTGATTTGATTGTTTTATTCAATTTCAGGGTCCAGTTGTTACAGACAATGGAAATTTTCTGCTGGATTGGAAGTTCAATTTCCCTTCCAACTATGATTGGAAATCTATTGACCAAAAGATAACATGTTTCCCAGGTATTTAAAATAAACATTTATTTTCTCTCTGAAATATTGTGAATATGACACGTTCTGTATTTTTTGTCAACTAGCAAAATAATTGTCTCATAGTTTCCTGTAACAAAAATAGTTTATTGACTGAACTTGAGAATACAAATGACTAAGAATGCTTTATGGGCTTTCAGTGTACATTTTCTTAATGTCAGATTTTTTAATGCTTGTGATGAAATTCCCTTTACTAATTAAGTAATTTTGAAACTATTGCTGCTCATTATTTCCAATGTAATACTTTGTTCAATTTTACTATGCAGATTTGGAGATATACTTCTTTATTTATGAAATTTTGTAATAAATCTTAAGATGATAAACTATTCTTATAATGTTGATTTGATGTAAAGTTAAAAAATAAGTTACGTAATTCAATACTTTAGTAAAGCTTGACCACAGAGAGATGGAAAATGAACTAGAAGTGGAAACATTTCCAGTTCATTTGGGAAAGTTGAGGTGTTTCAAACTGAACATTTCATTTTGTAGTTGTTATGATCGGGGAGATCCGTTAACTGGGAAAAACAGAATGCAAGTCCTGGTTGATCATTGCCATTACAAAATGAAGTGTTCAGTGAGCAATTTACCATGTTGCAATTGCAAGTTGCCTTCACCACCATAGGGCCCCAAATGGGACTCAGAAATACACATGATGAATATTTTACGTAATTTTCTGATAGACAAAGAAGCCTCCAAAAATACATTAGGATGGGCCAACAAACCTGTAAGTCCACCACTGAAAGTGTTTTGTTTCTTCTTCTTGTTCTCCATCTCTCTTTGGCATAGCTATAGCAAGCTTCAAAGTACCGCCTCACAAACAATTGGAAGCATTATCAAACAGCTGAGTTAATTTTCTGCATCCAAGACTAGTTTTGCTCTTGTTTTGGGCTTATCAATTTGGAGTATACATGTACAAGTTGCAGCCAAGTAATGCATATATAAGCATCTAGTATATCTTCACGCTAGTACCTAAAAATATGTTACGAGTTTTAACGCTTTGGCATAAAACCATCTGGGTAGTTTTCTGAAACATTTTGTTAGCAGTGTAAAGATATAATCAGCGCTTTTATGAGGTTACATATATATAGGTTATATATAACCTGAGCTCAGCTGTGACTATTCCAGGCGCATTAGTCCAAAACAGGGGCGGAACAGCAGTCTTTGGATGCTATAACCTAGCTGTTTGGTATTGTTTTCTGCTATAGTAGCAAGTCAAAAAAATAAAAAATAAAAATAAATTTTCCTTAATTTAATGAAAAAGTGATTCTGCTTTTAAGAAAAAGAATTTTTTTTTTTTCAATTTTTATTAATTTTATTTTTTACTTATTTTTTTGGTTCTAATTTATGTTAAATACATTAACCTGCTCGGGAGGAACGACCCATTTGCATGTTTGTGCTAAATTTTCCTTATTGCTCCCTGGATTACAGCTAATTTTCCTCTGTGGGACATTTAACAGACACATACATTGTGCTTTTGAAATAAAGTGTTTGCTATTGTCACATTGCATCAGCGTAAGGGGGAAATTGAAAGGATCCCTCCAAAAATAAGTTTAAACTCACACACTTTGAATAAGGATTTTTCATCTACTCATGATCGTGGGATCAACATTTTATGTTTTTCTACAAAGATTGATACCTTATCAATCCTTACCCTTACCATTGGTATTTCCTTCACCAAGGTCAGATTGTGGTTTTTCAAGAAACTGAATCTTGCTGGTGTAAACAGAAACATTTTCCAAGAGCGGTAAAATGAAGCACTTGTTAAATAACTCATTTTTAATAGATTTTTATATATATTGAATTCTTTTGCTTCAATGTTATTTGAGCTTATGATAGTACCTGTGTTCTTAAGTGCTAGAGACATGTATGTTACACTCCAGTTCAATATTATCTTCATAGAGATGTGGCAAAAATTATCTGATTTTTTTTTTTTTTTAAATTTTGAAGTCAGTTTTTGTGTATTTTTTAATCTTTTTAAACTAAAGTTTTTACTATAAATTGCTTTATGCAACAAAATAGTACATTATTTTTCTTCATAAATTTAAATACAATACATAATGTCATTTGAAAAGAGAAAGTAAAATAAAAGTTTGAACATTTTGACATTGCAATTGGAAATTTTAATGTTTGATGAAATTCATTTGGTTATTGATTCAAGATACTACTGAACTCTGTTTTTATTACTATTATTTATTTTTTATAGGTGTAGTTGATACAGGACTTTTTGTTAATATGGCTTCAAAAGTATATTTTGGACATCCTGATGGAACTGTTCGTGTGAAAAATCATACAGTTTGATGTTATACTGAGAAAAAATTTGAATCTCATTTCTATAATAATTGTAAAATAGTATTAATTTCTTTTCAATAAACTTTATACTTTTCTAACTGGTTGTTGGTTAGTGTGACTTTCACAAATCACAATTCATAGCAATTATTGTATTGTACTCATGCGTCTAACTGCTCTAAAAGGAAACTTTTGTTTTAGGCTGCTTCTAAAGGCTATTTTCAAGCCATTAGCCGGAGGCTGTAGTGCCTCTTATTGTTTATTGGAATTGCAAATTAATGCCTGCTATCTGATCACCTATGAGGTGAAAAAATGCACATCTAGTTTGCTGGTGGAAATACATGCATCAAAATTTACGTTATCCTCCTCATTCAGATTTCTTAACTGGCAGCTTGCCAATTCCACAGCACACATAGGCAGACATTAACCCACCCCCTCCACACACACAATTATTTCGACTTTAACTGGTAAATATAATATCGCATCGCACCCATATGAAAGCTTCAGGGATGTGACTGCTGTGAAAAAAAAAAAGAAAAAAAACGTGATAAACAACCACATTTTCTTGTCTTTCCCAGATAAAATATTTTGATCATGTTTCTTAAGAGTATCTGAAAGTATTCCTTCCCTTAGTGCTCTTTTTGTGACGAAGCATATTTAAAAGAGTGGAATAAGTTATCCTTCTGAGTGATTCTTAGAATTGCCTAGAGTTGTTAGCCCCCCCCCCTCCCGCTCCCCACGATTCTTGCAAGAGTCTTCCGTTTTTCTGCCGAATATCCCGATTTACAGTTAGTTTCTCGAGATTTTTTATTGTTCTTCATAAATTTTAATAATATATTTGTTAATTAGAAAGTTTAAGAAGTGGTGTAGAAAGTTGGGTACTTACTTTATGCAATTTTTTCGAATGTTCTGCTGCGTAATGTGAATACGACTTCAAACTTTCGTAAACAAAATCTTCGATTTTGAGCATGTACTATTACTCCATGTTGTTACTAAATGGCTAACATTATACGGTAGTGTTGATTGCCATATTGATCAATTTCCTTTTTTTATAAAAATGTTTTTAATTTTTTTAGTGGAAATGGAATAGTAACATCAGATTATGACAGATTTAAACTGTAATTTGAAGAGCCTTCTTATCAAAAAGTTTCTTCCAACCGGTGGTGTTTTTGGCAATTTTTTCTGAAATGTTTGTGAACATTTTTGTCTCTGCATCAAAACAAGCCTCTAATTCATCTTATGTTCTGCGTGCATGCTTAAGTCTGTTGTCACCCTGATACTTTCTGAACGACATGAGCTAGTTATAGTCATAAAAATGAGGTTTATGCACTGTAAAGTTGCTATGCATCATACAATGAAGCTTTTTACAGCGCCACCAGGTGGGGAAAAACTCGGAGTTTGGGTTTTTATATTGTAAACGATATATATATATATATATATATTGTATGTTGCGACAAAAATGTCAGTTACAAAGTTGAGAAAAACGTACAAAGTGATTCAGTATTGTTAAATTAAGAAATAAATTAGTCTCTCCGCACAACAATATTAAAAAATAGGCATATAAAATGCACCTTTATTTGATCTCGTTAAACAAAACTACTTGCTGAAAATGATCTCAAGTATCTGTAAAGCTTAAATATTGTCTTTCAACACACATACATCTGGACACAGGGCTGCACTTCCCGCTCCCATTTGTACAACATGGCCGGTTACAAGCTGGAATAAGAATAAGTAAGAATAAGATAAAGTTCCTGCTGTCAAGGGCGCATATAAGGGAGGGGCCGAGGCCCTCTCCCCCCAAATCGGAAGAGATTTTTTTTTTTTTAAATTCAGTTGGGGTTTGATCAAAAAAAAAAAAAAAAAAAAACACACACACACACACACAGGACTATGTTCATGAAAATAAAGGTAGTCATATTATTGTTCGGTTTTAGTTTGCTCACAAATATTTTACTTTCTTTTAGCCTGAACCTGAAATACTTACATAAATAATTAATAATAATAATAATAATTCGTTAGATGGCACCGAACATGGTGCAACTCAAGGGGTCAAAGAGCCGTAGGCGCTACTCTAAAGAAAAGAACGTGTCTTGGGAAAATGAAGATATTTCATTTAGTAAAAGCTTATATCTTTGAGAAAAAATCTTCAATCTTTTAAAAAGAAATCTTTAAATTAAAAATTTTCAACAGGTACAGATTATTAATCAGAAAATTACGTTTCTCTGTCTTTCATTCCCCCTTTTTTTCTTGCCAGTCTGAAATAAGTCTTTAAAACAATGCTACGCTCCGTAACTTTCCTCCCAAGCAAGAAATTTAAAATTACGTGTAATAATTCGGTTAGAGTTTGTTTATTAATAATTTGTGGACTTTCAACTAAAAAAAGTCTTCGAAATTAGGTAGAAGCAGGTCCGCCAAGTGAGAGGGGGCACGTACTTTTCATTCTCTTTACCGGTGGTGAAATGAAAGGATAGTGCTTCTCAGTACCGGATTTAATGTGGAAAACTGGAAAGTCGAGGCCCGTGTACCGAGTGGCAACTGTCGACGATTGCAAATTCAAGAGCGCTGCCTAGAGCACAAATTCAAAGAGGGTTCCCTTGAAGAGTAAAAAGAAATCTTAAGATTTCGCTTTTGGAACGTAAAATTCAATTGAAGTTTTAAGACTTCAATACCCAAATATTTTTAGAAGAGGGTTAATTTCTCGCTTCTTCTCCAATGCCTTGTTCAAACACTGCCTCAAATGGCATTTTAGAGACTTAGAATTCAAAAATTTTCCGGTAGTTGACTTCCCCTTACTTTTCTATAGCCTTTCGCTCTAAAATGCGTTTTTCGAAAAGAGAGCTCCCGAATTTCAGCGGCTACGCAGAAAAATATCCCGGAGAGTCCCTAAACCCTTTTATTATCTCTAACGTTTTAAGACGAAACCTAAACGCTAGAGTCATCCATAAAGAATCATGCCACAAGCAGCACTATTGAATTACTTTTTGGGGATGTTTTTTATTCTTTTTAATTTTTCTTTTAAGTGTGGCTCTCCTTTTTAGAAGAATCTTCGTGGAATTTGAGGATGGTAAGCCTTTGCTCTTAGGAATAATGGCCGCACCTGTTAAAAATACATTTTTAAACCTTCAGTTTCAAATAATAGAGAGCACCGTCCTTCCTTTTTGCTTTTAACCTTTAGCTTAAAATAGTATTCTTGAAACTTCAATGTCGCCAAATTTCGGGGGCTGGGGGAGGTAGCTCCCGATTTTTGCCTCCTCTTGGCGGGATTAAAGAAAACCAAAATGAAAACGTTTTTACCCCTGACGCAAAAAGGAAGGGGGTAATAAAGTTTGACGTGTCTATATCTGTCTGTAGAAATCTAGAGCCTAAACGGAAAGACCGATTTTGAATGTTTTTTTTTTTTTTTTGAAAGGAGAGTTGATCGAGAGTGTTTTTTGCTAGGTTACGTCTTTGAATGACATTCATTAACGTAGATAATTAAAAACCTTTAAAATGTTTTTCGCTATTTTTTAAGTTAAAATATACTTGAAAATTTTCAATAAGGAAAGATAATTTTTATTCAGCCTCTATTAGAATGTGTTTGGAACTTCCACATTATTTGGAATTCAAACTATAACGTTTTTTAGCCAAGGCGGCTAACGCCTTATTCGCGAGATTACAAACTGATATCACTGGTGGCAGACAAGGAAAGACAACTCAATGATTTAAAATGTTTATCTGTTGCCAGTTTTTGTTAACAATTAAAATACTTATTCTAATTGATTTTAGTATCAGTATTTAAAGAGCAATTTTAATATTCCTTCTTCATTCTGCCTTTGCGACTAGCAAATTTTCCTAGAAAGGATCATCTTTCCTTTTCCGTGTTTACCAGGTCTTCTCGAAAACAATTAAATATATTAAAATTTAAATTGCTTTTAGAACAGTGAGGTTCGTTTTAGTATGAGGTCGGCAATTCAGGTCGGGTCTCTTTTAAAACTTCAATTTAATTTTAGTCCTTGATAACGTTACTACCAGAGATGGTCTAAAATTACACGTTTAAGATTTCAATTTCGAAAAATTTCAGAGAGAGGTAGGTCCCTTACCACCTCTTGTCTCTTAACGTCTCTAAAGAGAATCTGAAATTGCGTTTCTATGTTTCGAAAATCTTTCAGCGGAGGATCTTCGACCTTTTCCTTCCCGAAGATTAGTTGAAATGGACTTCAGTAAAAAAAAAATCAGAATTTAACCTCCTCTCGTTCTACTTTGTTCTATCATAGCCAAACATATCCTGAGTTGTGCTTCAGTGTCGAAATATTTCATCCCTCGATCCTCGAGTCTTCATAATTCTCTTAACGTAAACAAAGGTAGCCTAAAAACTGCTCATTTAGAGTTTCACTAGTTTCAGTAAGTTTCCCAGAGGAGTCCCGAACCTCCAACGTCATTAAAGATAACCTAAAATTAACTTCAATTTTAAAAAATGTCTCGGAGGGAGCCGAAAACTCCCTTATTCCCTATCTATGCCAAAAATCACACTATTTTACTTCAATTTTGAAAATTTCTTCAAGCCTTACAATAATTACAAAAAAAAAAAAAAAAGAAAGTTGGGGGGCGGGGGGGGGTAAGCGTGGTTATATGGGCCCCCTTCAAAACAAACACCTATATACGTCACTGCCTGCTGTGTTGATGGAGAAGTTGCATACACTCGCTGTGTGAAGTTTTCTTACGAAAAAAAAAGGAGCTTCGGGTTTAGGCCAAATGAACGTCTTGTTCATTCTTCACAATTAGCACACCCAATGACTTGTAGCTAGAATGCATTTTAGGCCTACTATGTTTAACATTTTTTCTTTTCTTATTTGATGATGCTGATCAACTTTGTTCTTGACTTTTTGCCCGTTTCTCGTACGGTTTCTGAGATAAGAATGTTGACTCTGAGTTTTCAACCAGATGGTGTTGCGTATGGCGACTGTACTATGCCTATGCCTAGATCCCATTTTTATGACTCTTGACTACGCTGCCGCACTAAGCACAAAAGTTGTACCTGCACTTTTCATTAAAATATAGTTAAGGTTCTTCTTCGCCACATTTTCCACCTAAATACAATGTTTTATGGTCATTTGTCCATGAAAAATATTTTTTTCTAAAAATTTGAAAAAGTTGCATCTGAATGAAATGTATGGACAAGCAAAGTTTTAAACGGCAATTTCTCACTTATAACTCAGCTGCAGGTACGAGTAGCACAAGGCAGTGAGGCAGGATGGGGTTGCCTTTCTGTTACATTTTACATTAATTTTATTAGTTCGGTTAATTATGATATAAAATGTAAATTTAAACGTTCAAATATTCTCAAGAAGTTATTTTAAAAGCGAGATGCTGCTCTGAAAATAAAAAATGATTGTTCCCCCAATCTACTTCAAAAACTAAATTAATTTCTTCCAAAGCACATTTTCCCGCGATAAAATGATTGTGTTGCTGTTCCACACCTTGAGGCAAAGAAATACCATAAGATGGTCTTGCAATTGGATAAAACTTCTTTATTGTATTCATTTTATCTCAAATTAAAACCAAAAATTAATATTTTAAATCATATCGATGGTCACTAGCCCCAACTTGTGTTTTTTAAAGGAAGAAGAAGGAGGGAGGAAGGGGGGCGATAGGTGTCAATAAACCTCTCGATAGGCTCAACCATCTTTTCGTATAAAGAGTTTGAGAATGCTTTCGTTCAGAAATGTAGAGAAGTTCTAATAAAGTAAAATTTACTATTGACTGATATAGCATTTATCTCGCTGGGGCCAATGGTTTTCGGAAATTAAAAAAATATATTTGTCATATACAAACGAATTTCCGTTTTCTTAATTTAAAGTACTAGTAGTAAATCACGTACATAGTTTGGATGCCAAGACACATATGATTATTTATTATAATCATTTTGATTTAATTTGATTGCATTGTTTAGTCAAAACTTTTTTAAGCAGAGAAGAATTTTCCTTTAATTATAATTTCGAAGAGGAATTGTGAAATTTTGACTGGTAACTTTTGTTTTACAAAGTGAAAATTTTATGGCTGTTGAAATTTACATTTTAGTTAACAATTATGAGTTATTGTGAAAAAGCAGTCGAAAATTTTGTACTGTGTCGAAAATTTTGTATTCAGCAAAAGTATGCTGAGTTTTTAACTCATTTTAAATCTGTTCATTTGTACTTTTTTACACGTTGTCCCATTTTACTCAATCATGAATTATATTTTTTATGATGAATACTAACGAAGTGCCCATCGTTAAAAGCAACGCATTATAAGGAGGCAATTGCTTCTCTCGAATGAAGAAGTAGTTTTCATCCTTGATATCATAAAGAGGATTCTCTAGTTAAATACTCGTACAATAAATGCAGCATATATTTGTCATAAGAGCTATAAAATTATCTTTTTATCTAAAAAGTTTAACACAGAAATTGCTTTGTCGATTTAGTTTTTTCAGTATACTTGCACACATACTCCGGCTCGAGTTCCTGAAAACACATAACCTCTTTTTTTTTCATTTTTATTCCTTTGAAGTCTTGCTTACGTATTATTTACTTTTATGCATGCATATGATCAACGTATGAAAAAATCGGAACAAAACCAAGTTAAATAAGTTTTTAAAGCTTCAAAGAGAAACGTTTCCACTCTTGAGTTCTTTCTTATAGGAACAGATATCAATTAAAATTACAAATGAGTTTCTGAATTGCTTTTGGCAACTATTATTTTTTCTTTTGTAAAGAGCACGCGCCGACACAAATAATGCGTCGCTCTGAAGCGCTTTGAATTCTGTGTTTTCCGAGCGTCTGGAAAACGAACCAGAAACTGTAACTACTATTTGGTGGAAGAGAGGAAAAAACGCGAATGCAGCAATTTCCAGTGGTTAATTCTATAAATCACGTTCGTGCTGATGCGGTAAAAAGAACTTGGCGACGAACGCAACAGCACGAATCTTCTTTGATTAATTTCCATTGAAACAGTCACTGACAAAAGGATATCGTCTGCGAGCCTTTTTAATTGCCGTTAAAGTTTCCTGTTAAGTGGCAGCATGGTATCCAGAAGGGGGAAAAAAAGGAGAAAAAACGAATAAAAAATAAATAATCGCAATCGTAATCGAGGAAGTTAATGACGTTTATTCATTGCATTGAAATTAAGATTTTTTTTGCAGCCGTTTTTTATTGCTGGAAAATTGAAAAGACATTTTTTTCCGAGTTTTTTTCCCTCCTTAGATATTTCGTTTTTTATGTACTTCGTAAAAAATAAGCACAATATGTATGATTTTTTAACTGTTATGAGCGTATTCATCCCCACCCTACGTGACTTAATCAAGTTAAAATGAATGCGAGTTACTCTAAAATTAAGAAACTATTTAAATGAAAGAAAAAATACTCTTCCATTAAACTTTTTTTTCCCGTCGCATTTTTGAAGTGTTAACGGTAAATTAATGATATTTGCGCATTTAATGAAGCACTTGCAATGAAAGAAAAATGATACTTATTTTTTACCTGGGAAAGAGAAAATAAAAGCATAAGTTGTTATTAAAGAGAAATTTGCTCTGATTGATACACTCGAATCATTACGGTTGATTTAAAAGGGAAGAAAATCTTTTGTGCTCTGGGGGCGGATGAAGATTAAAATTACAATCGTATGTTGATTAAAACTTTAGAGGTAGAAAATTTTGATTTGTGTGAAAAGCGGTAATTGTTTCTGGTTTTAAATAGGCATTTATTAGCAGACGGTTGTATTTTCTCGCATTCTGTTCTGTATTGTTGACGTAACAAATATAAAGTTTTGAATTAAAAGAATATGAAACAGAAGGAATTCCATTTTTCTTTTTGGAGTACAATGAAACATCATATAAAAAGAATCTTTTTGTCATGTTTATTTATGATGCACTTTCTTTTTATACATTATTATCAGTTATCTTGTGCTTTATGAAATCAGTATTTAATAAGCATTTCGCACAATCAATTTTTAAAAGTAAGGCAAGAGCGTCCTTGCTCATTTCTACCGGTTTTTTTATGTATAATAATTTCTCCCTACTTTGCTGTCATTGTTCTGCTTTTTAAGGTATTCGAAAATTCATTACTATCAAGATTAAAATCTATTCAAAATTTCAGAAAAGAATGCAAATCATATTTATTGCTTTTTACTGCCACTACTTTCAAGCAGAGCAGAAACTTGAGTTAGTAAAAAATATTTAAATATTTATTGAATGTTTGAAAAGCCATTATTAACTTTTAGAAATTTGATGAAAATAAAACATAACAGAAGAAAATGGTCCAATGATATATGTAGTTTTAATGCTCTTCTCTAATATAGTAAATCTTGAAAAGTAACACTAATTGGATTAATTTTGGCGTTTCTTCGAATGAATACTATTGGAATTTCTCCATGTATTTTTTTCGCCTTTCTTCAAAATTCAAGGACGAAATCTCAATTAAGAACGTGAAAAAAAAAATCATGGAGTTTTTTTTTGGCAATAAAATTTTGCCAATTTAGCATTCATAAAGTTGCGGTTTACCCATATAAGATAATTTTGTAGAAAAAGCAACATTATATCTAGCATCCTACTAAAAACAACAAAGATGAAATTGGAAAGCCAAAAGCAAGAGAGGGGGGGGGGGGTGAGCAAAAACGTCACTTTTATGACTTTCATTGTACAAATATAATTAAAATTTAATTGTTCCTTTATCAATTGCTTTTTTTCAACAAAATATGGATCTCTGCACAGTTTTTCCAGTTGTCAGATCTCTTACTTTCTCCAACATCCAAAAGAAAACTCACCACGATAAACTGTTTTCTTTCAACAACACAGACATTGTATTGACGGGCAACTAGACATTGAAAAACAACTTTTTCGGCTCTGAATAGGAATACTTCGCTTTCGTTTGTAGTACCTTAGCTAATTCTACCAGTTGGATTTTGATCCGAGTGCTTTCTTGTGAACTCATAACGTTTCAAAATATTTTTCAATGTTGTGTCAACTGTTATTAAATGTTTTGAAATGTTTAAACGTTACTTGTTTTACATGCACTTAATTGTGGGATGATTAACCGACTCACTGTGAAATCATCACGTAAGATTTTACTCCCAAGTTTTATTGAAGAATTGCTAATAAGACACATCTAACACTTTGTAAAAAGATTCTATGCGTGTGATCCAAAATCGAAAAAAAAAAAAAAGTGAAATATTTTGCACCAGAGGAGAAAAAACACTTGGTGCCTGAAAAATTATTTCTCAGTGTCTACAGTAAAATCCAATGTTGTATATATTTCGAAAGATTATTTGTTCTGAAAGAGCTAGTGTTCAAGATATTTAGATAAATAGTCCTCGTATAAAATATATAATTTGATATTTACATCACATTGCAGGAAAAAAAAATAAAAAATTACGACACGACAACTTATAATATATGCGCGTAAGAGAGTGAACAAAGTACAATCAAGGCCGTATATAAGAATTAAGGTAGTATAATATTTTTTTTTGTGCTTAACATATTAATAGTCTGCAGAAAAAGTGAGATAAAATCAAGTAATTGCCGGAGAACTTCAAAAAAACTGAATTCGGTATAGAATAAATAGCAAGAAATAAAAACATATGAGGCATAAAACTGTATTTTGAGAAATATGCTACAAAAAACGCTGGAAACATCATTTTCGTTTTAAATCAAAAAGACAAATTTGGCACATCTTGGTATCCTCCCTCTCTCGCATGTGGTAGAAGTTTTGAAATTCAATTTGTACTGCTGCATTTCCCCAAATTTTTAAGGTTTACAAGCATTTGGAAATGAAATTATTTTTAAAGTTCTTCATTTGGGGGGGGGGGTAATTAGGGGGCCCCCAATAAAGTGGGAGTTAAGTAGAGAGTCTCTTGGGACGGGTTGAGGCTAGAAATCTGAGTAGTGTAAGTTTTAATGAGGGGGGGGGGGTGGCGTAGACCAAACTGATAAGCTCTCATTGGCCCTGGAAATAGGGGAAGAGGGAAGAGCTAAGAGATTGGAAAAGAGCAAGAAGTGCTAATAAGAGTATTTTTTACGTTTTGCAGCTAATGAGAATTTAGGCTGTCAATTTTTCTGTTCCTTTACAAATTTTCTTTCGTTTAATAGTTACAAAATTAAGAATAAACACTTAATTTATTATTTATCTTTTTTTCCATTAAAAAAAGAAGGAAAAAAAATTTTTTTTCGTTACAAGACATTTCGGGTTTCGGGGGCTGGGGGGGGGGAGGCCGCCGTGCCCCCTTCTTGATACGGTCCTGAGTATAATATGTAAGAAAACACTAAATTTGGCCTGAATGGTGGTAAAAATGGCAAATGGAAAAATATTTTATTACTTCATCATATGGTGCCGCGTGGATTGGGGGCGACATCAAATAAAGCTTTTGTCCAGTATCCTCTAAAATCATAGCGGGTCCTGTGTTGAATGGTAGAGAGTCGGGAAGCATGCGCAAAAGTCTACAATATTGGTGTGATCAAGAATCATGTTCGTGGAATGCAGTGCACTAATTTTTGGGCATGGAAATAAAACAGAATTTGAAATGTTTGTTTGCAAAAACATGACTGAATATACAAACATGAGAGATTTAAACTGAATGTATGACAGACGGGAGGATATGTCTAGAATATGACGATTGTTGTACAAAAATTGCAGACATTATATGCAATGCACGATGCATTTTTCTATGTGAACTACTTATCTTACTCGAAACCGTCCAGCCAGGCAGTAAAATAATAATATGATCTTCTTTCGAATTTTGTTTCTAGTCCCTTGCTCTTGGCAAAAACTAAAACTTTTCGAAAAGAGTCACGAGGAGGGGGAAAAAAGAATTAGAGAAAGAGAGAGAGAGAGAGAGAGAGAGAGAGAGAGAAGGAGAGAGAATCGCTCGAAATCCTAGCAATCTGAGAGTGACAGAGTAAAGAACCCGAAATAGGCGTAACCAGAGAGAAGAGGGGGACTTGTCCACTCCAGCTTTACCGCAAGAACTCAATCTCGACAAAGAACGCTGGGGAGGGAAGGAAAAGAAACTTCTCTAAATGCTCTGAGGGACTGATAGAGTGTTTGAAGTTAGGTAATTGGCTGAGATGGAGGGATCGAAAATAAGTCTTTTCTCTCCCCCCTCCTCCGGCGTCCGTGACAATTAAGAGCTATCATTGGCTTCTCGTTACCCGGACTGGAGAGAAGCCGAGTTCTGCAGAAATAGGATCACAAGAGAGATTTTGTTTCTGGATCGCCATGAAAAAGAGCAGGAGCCGTCTTGCTTTGTTTGGGAGAATCACGGCTTGGTTTTCACTTCTGCTGGAAATTGACGGAGCCTGCTACAGACATTTGACATCCTAAAGATGAAAGCTTCGAGTTATTGGTATCCAATCGAACTCGAAGCAAATGATGTGCAACTGATGTCTTTTATACTTCATGCTAGTTTATCAATGGCGGGACCTTTACTTAAACGTATAGTTATATGGTATTGAGATACGTCTACCAGGGGCCTAAAATGGAAATTCTGGACTATATGCACATATACTGCCATGTCCTTATTCGAAATGTAATATTTGTGACTTTATTAATGAAAACATTTTACTCGTAGCTGTGCAACCAATATAACAATGTTTATAAGTTCCTACAATTATACCATGCAATAATTCAATCAAAATTTATTTTAAAACCTATTTTGCTGAAATTTCATCAAATCAGTTAACTGTTAAATTGGTCTAGGTCCTCTAAATCTCATATCTCTATGCAGTTGCCTGTTATGCCCACTGTTGACTTAATCCCTGTCTACGCATGCATGACTGCCTAAGTGTCAGGTATCATCATTATTTACAACTTCTGCAATAGTCAATCTACTGCAGGATAAAGTCCCTTTTTGGATTATTTTTCAAGTGCAACTGCTGTTTTGCTGCTTATGATTTCCTTTTGACCAGCACAAACATTCCTTATACTGTTGAACCTTCTTGACAGCAGAAACACTAATACGTTACGAAGACATGGGTAACTACTTACTGTCATCGTTTTAAGTGTAATGACAGTTTTTCTGGATAGAAAATAACTTTGACGGAATGCAATTATTTTCTGCAAAAAATGCAATCAATGTGCAGATTTTCTCGAGAAGCATTTTTTGTAAAATACGACAGTTGAGGTTTTCACGTACTTCTTGCATGAATTTGTTTCAATGGAGTAAAAGAAATTTGCTCTAGGGAGCTGCACCGTACACTTTACACATATCTACGTATTTACATAATTGCATCAGTTATTATTACAGTTTACTCATTTCTAAGATTATCCCAGATGATTTTGAAAATCAGGCAGAAAAAGTTCCATGCAGTTTTAAGTGTAATGACAGTTTTTCTGGATTGAAAATAACTTAGACGGAATGCAATTATATTCTGCATAAAAAAATGCAATCAATGTGCAGATTTTCTCGAGAAGCAATTTTTGGGAAATACTACAGTTGAGGTTTTCACGTACTTCTTGCATAAATTTGTTTCAATGGAGTAAAAGAAATTTGCTCTAGGGGGCTGCCACGTACACTTTACACATATCTATGCATCAGTTATTATTACAGTTTACACATTTCTAAGATTATCCCAGATGATTTTGAAAATCAGGTAGAAAAAGTTCCATGCAGTCGGAGTCATGCATATTTCTGTATAATAATTTTACATTATTAAATAGAAGCTCATCATTCAAGAAATGACATCCATAAAACAGTGATGAACTCTTTATGCTAGTTTAAAAATAATTATATCACCTTTATAAAATAGCAATTCGATCAAAATTAATCAGAAAAGTCACAAAGAATAATTTAATTTTCTTCAAAAGTGCTCATAATAAAGAAAGGGTGTCGATCATACGTAAAAACTGCTTCGAAACGAGTTATACACGTAAATATTTTATATTCTCTTGCATGTAGATATACAGGGTGTTCCGTTTCAACTTGCAAGACCTTTCTCAACCGTTCGTCTTAGATGCTTGTAATTGCAAAAACGCTCAAAATAAGTTGCTTGGTAAGGTATTAAAAGTTTAAAAAGTTTGAAGCGGAAAAAAAAGTGAAAAATACGAAATCTAACTTTTTCTACGGATTCCACATCCCCTAACTCATGTTTAGGAAAAAAAATCTCCATCGGAAAATAATTCCAACATGAAAAAATTGAAAGATTTGCGATTAAAATACGAAGATATATTCGAGTTCAAAGTTTCGAGGTCGCGTGCAGAAAATGAGATCGAAAGGTATCGCCCTTTCAGTAGAATGACCAGTTGTCATTTTACTCAAGCACTACCGTTAGCGGTTGTGTTTCCCTCAAATCGTGTTATTGACAGTAAGTCTACAGTGCCGTGTCACAAAACGCCGTGTTTCATATAATGGGTCGTACTAATGTCAAACATTTTGTGTTCAGATTGCTTTTTTGTGTTCTTGTTTACCCTAAACATAAGATAGGGGAAGTAGGATCCGTGTAAAAAGTTGCATTTCGTATTTTTTGACTAAATTTTTTCTGCTTCAAAATTTCTACATTTTAAAACTGCACTTCATTTTGAGCATTTTGCAATTGGAAATATGCATCTAGGAAGAACGGTTACGAAAATTAATGTCTTGCAGATTAAAACATAACACCCTGTATATCATGCGCACACAAAGACGCATCACATTATATCAAATACTAGGCAGGTACAAATAAATGCAACTTCTTCAAGCCTTTCCGAATAGGAAACTTAAGTAAAACTGTAGCCGTTGACTTTTATTGAAGTCTGTTCGTTTGTTTCTATTGGGGCAGGGTAGTGGCTACTCATTACTCGCAAGCTCAGTGTACTTCCCCAAAGACTGCCAAATCTTTTTTCTTGTAGCACCATTGTCATTCGGATTTTTTTAAATTGAAGTAAATTACGCTGAAAAAGTTAGAGAATGAGAATAAAAGTTATTGATAGAATAGACAAAATAAATTTAATCTGTTTAAACAGATTCAATTAATTAAAAAAAACATAAATTAATTCAATTTTCTTAAAATTATATGGAAAAAGAGAAAGAAAAAACGTAGGCGTATGAGAAGGGGCAATATGTATTTATCGTTCTTTCCATTTGTTTTTCTTACAAAATCAATAGGATTAAAACAGAAAAAAAGGGCTTTTGCTTGAAAGATCTTCACTGTGGAAATTAAAATCCATTTCTTATTTTGTATTTGATTATTTTGATCAACATCAATCATTAAAAAAAATATCAATTGATTTTATAAGTAAGTTTTAATTCCTTATAAGAGGCGGACTAAGACGTTGATTTGATTCTGACTAACTTAACAAAAATAACTATTCTTGAATTTAAAAAAAACTCAAAATTATACTTTAAACATTAAAAGAAAATTCTGCTACTTTTATAGAGAGGGATGGAACTATTTTAGTTTTAAAAACGATTGCTCTTAAATAATAGTTTTTACTATTTAAATATTTTTAAAATGAACTCTCATTTTTCAGTGATGTTTTTGCATTGTATTATGACGTCTTGCTCTATTTTATTAATTTTCTGGTTAAAAAAAACTTTAAAATGACAATGCATATGAGAGGGGGAATCACACTGGATTAATATAAAAATGAAGAATAAAACAGGTTTACGTTTCGTTGCTTATCTTATAACGCTTCTAGATGATGAATGCCTAAAAGTTTGTTTCTTTGCGTTTGCTATATCATGGTTAAATAGACAGATTTACAGACGTAGTGGGTAAGTAAGCAAGTATGTCGAAGAGCTGGTTGGATTGAAACTTTTCATTGCCCAAAATGATGCTAGTAAAATTTGCTGGGAGCACATTCAAAATCAGCAATGAAGAATGGAAAGGAATAGGGGTTTGTTTAGATAAATGGGAGATTTTTTATAAAATGTACGGTGCTTGAAGCACCAGCTGTTATTTTGTCTTATTGTGATTGAATAGGAGGAAGAAATAATTAACAGAAGAAGTTTTTAATAACTCTTTAGAAGCCACGTTTCATGTTGGCTTCGTTTTCAATTTGAGCCGCTTGCCTTAGAAATTTTTTTTTCAAATTTTAATTCCAAGTATTTCTCGAACGCATAGCATATAAAATTCGCTCTTCCTTCGTTCTTATTCTTTCGAAATATTCATGATTCTCTAAAATGTACCAAACAGTTGGTATATTATCAGTTGATACGAATAAAATACTATCCAAAACTACTAAAGAATAAAATAAAACAATCAAATCACTGAACATAATAAATTTTTGATCCTGCTTTTGACAGATTAGACTTTTTGCTAGCAAGGCAAACCATATTACTTTCTCCATGTACACCAATAGTGCAGGTAAAATGGTTCCATATTTTGAGAATTCAGACTTGTTAAAATTTTTCAGTTCCCACCACACTGGTGTGGTTTTCCAGTCACACGTGTAAAAGAATTTCATGGTTGTAGAATTGAAGGAAAAAACAATTAAAAAAATATGAAAACAAAGCAAATATTAGGATATTAGATGACTCAAAATAGGCCAAGTCTTTAAAAAAAATTAGCTAATAACGAGGGGGAAAAACTCCACATGAACAAATTAATTTAATAAACATTGTGGGAAGAGAAGAAAGCAGGCATCGAAGATGGGGAAGTATATACTTGTCGTTTTTCCTATCTGGTTTCCTTTCAAAATTTTGTGTATTCGAAAAAACGCTTTTGCTTGACAGATCTTGACATTTAAATTCCATATCTTATCTTTCATTTAAGAGCCGTTGTTCAATTGAAACCATTTTTAAAAAAATAGCACTAGATATTATGAGAAAACACAAATTCTTTATAAAATCTTTGTTAAGGTGTTGGTTTGTTTCTGACAAACTTATCAGAAATAACGTTTGACAAGGAATGTACAGTTTATAAGATTCATTGATTAGATTACTTTAAAGATTTATTTTAAACATTTCTAAAATACTTTCAACCAGTTTAAATAGATGAAATTGAAACATCTTGCTTAAATTTGAAAGGAAAAGAAAATTTAGGAATCGTGTGAACTTCGCAAGCACTTTGAAAAAAAAAAGGGGGGGTGGGGGTTTAAATGAGTAGTATTACTCGGTGTCCCAATCTCATAGTTCTAGTTAGTTTTGGAAGTATGTGTTTGAAAAACGTTTCTTTTTTTCTTTAAAAAAAATGTTAAATTAAGTTATTTTTAATTTTTTAGGCACTTTATGCATCATCACCTTTTTTCTGAAGACATTTTTGAACGAAGATCGCTTGATAATGAAACAGGGGGGTGAAGATTCACAATGGATTAGAATAGAAAGGAAGGCTAAAACAAGTGGAAATTTCGTTGCTAATCCTATAAAATTTCTGTTTGGTGAATGCCTAAAAGTTTGTTTCTTTACATTTGCCATATCAGTGTTGAATAGATAGATTTACAGACATTATATGTAAGTAACCAAGAATATTGAAGAGCTGGTTGAATTAAACCTAATCTAAACTTATGCCAATAAAATTGCTGTGAATACTTTCCAGATTAGTAGTGATCAGAGGAGTGGGGATTCATAAAAAATGTTTTAAATTCTTCGAAAATTTTCGTAAAACGTATCGCGCATGATTCACTAACTGTTATTCATCCTAGGGTGGATTGGGGAAGACGCCGAGTTTTCAACGTTAATTTATATAAAATAGCGCATTGGTTTTATTTTTAAAAATCTAATTTATCCAAAAAAATGGATTTTTATTTATAGTTTTCACTTTAATATATTTTTGAAAGTTTAAAATTTGAAAGTAATCTTTGAATTTGACTTTTAAATGTATGAATCAAAGTCTTAGCTAAACCATAGCTTAGGTATTTCTCGTTTTTTTCATCACTTTCCGCTTGCATTACCTCTAGAATAACTGTATTTAAATACTTTCAGTAAACCTCCAAATCCAAATTTCAAGTTCTCGTATATGAAAGAATCTGAATCCGTTTTTAGCCTACTTTTCCATTAACGTGAAAGAAAAACGAAAAAGCATTAAAAGTGGTTTACTGTATCTTAAAAATATCCTGAAGTCCAAAAAAAAAGTCAAAAAGGATTTAAAAAAAAATAAATATCGAGAAATTAAAAATTGAAAAGTTGAGATGGGGAAAAATGTGTGTCGGTCTGTCTGTCTGTCCCCCCCCCCCCCCCAATAACTTTTGAACAAACAGTTCGATTTGAACAAACTTTTTTTTGTTTGAATAATCTCGGCGAGTACACCTCATTCTTAAGTTCACTTTGTGATTTGAGCAAGTTTTCGTTTAGTTTTGAGCCGTTCAAAAAAACTTAACATTAACGTCTACGGGGAATTTTAAGCTCAATGGAGATCCTGAACTTAAAGGCGGATTTCTTTCACACTAACTTTGTTAGGAAATGGTTTTTATGAAGAATGTTTGGAAAATATTTCTATGAAAAACTGTTTTGAGGACTCCGATTCCGACTCCTCCACTCCGACTCTTACTCCGCAACCAAAAATGCAGGCTCAGAAAAATGATTGACTCCTACCATTAGACTTTTAAAGCCTCCGACTCCGCCTATCAAATTCGACTGCTGACTCCGATTTTTCGAAATCCACTCTGACACCGAATCCGGGACTCCAACTCCGACTCCGCATCCTCCATAGTAGAAATGCAGACTCGGACAAAAATGACTGACTCCTACTAGTTTTAAAACCTTCGATTGTCACTCCGCCTATCGACTTCGACTGACGACTCCAATTTTTTAACTCAGACTCAGACAGCGAATCCTTGACTCGGATTCCGACTGCAAAGCCATGGCTTGAATAAATTTGGACACCGACTTTGACTGCCGGCTTACGGAAAGACCCTGGCAGTCATTGTACGGCAATCGGTAGGTGCACTCACTCCGACCGAGCACTCCAACTTTTCAATCTCAGCTCTGAATCCTCGACTCTAACTCTGACTCAGCAAACATGCCAGAAATGGAGGCTGGGAAAAATAACAGCCTCCTACTCTTAAAAGAAATATCTGTTGCAGACGATTTTTTGTTTATTTATTTATTTCTTTTCTTTTATTACTATTACTATTATTTTTTGCCAGACGCTTTTTTTTTCTAACAAAAAGTATTCATTTAAGAGAGCATTTTATTATTTATTTAGTTTTTTATTGATTTTTAATTATTGGCAACGGATTAAAAATGTCCTTTCTACTTTTAATTCTTTTTTCAAAACAACTAAGGAATTTTTCTACGGAAAAACTATAGTAGCTGTATCGTTTAAAAGATGTTACAACTTTATTTATTCTTTTGCTTACTTTTTACATGTTTGTTTCATCAGATGAAAGAGGTATATTTTGTTCTTAGAAATCAACTTTAAGTGCTAAAAAGGTATGTTTGACATAATTTGCAGTCCCAGATAATGAAGAAAATTTTGATCAGATGCGAGAATACCGATGTCGGTTTACGGGATAGATATGCTCGTTTAGTTCTTGACAGAACTTCTTGTTGTACTAAATTATTTTAAAAGAGATTCGAATCTGCTTACTTCTTTGAGATGCATTTTAAACTTGGTTTGAGCTAGTTAAAGCTTCTTAGTCACATTTAACTACCGGGCAAGACAGTTTTAAGCAATTTCTTATAGTTTCATAATATTAGTTTGCTGCTAGCCAAGATACGTCTCGACGGACGATTTCATGTTCGATGCATGTCTGTTCATTTCAATCTTATAATTTTAAAACTGGAACAAAAAACATCTTTATATAAATTAAAACTTTTATTTGATAGTTTATTCTTGCTATTATTCTTTTAAACTTAAAAAAAAAAAAAATAGAACTGACTTCAGTTGAAAATTGCTCTAAAAAGTAAAAAATAATTTTTATCTTTGAACACCATCGAAACTACTTTTAAACATAAGTTTTGAAGTCGGCGCAAAAACGATAGGTCAAATGATATTTAACCATATTTTGCCAACATTTTTTCAAAGAAACCATTGAAAGTTAAAAGCAGAATATTTGTACCATTACATGAACGTGTGGTAATCAATGAAATGTATCCATTAAAATTTATATTTATAGTTGAATTGTAGTTGCGTATGATTCTATACATTGTTTTTGCGCCGACTTCAAAACTTATGTTTAAAAGTAGTTTCGATGGTGTTCAAAGATAAAAATTATTTTTTACTTTTTAGAGCAATTTCCAACTGAAGTCGGTTCTATTTTTTTTTTCCAAAAATATTTTATTTCATTCTTTTTAGTGTAAATGCACTTAAAATAATCAAAATATAGTTAAAAAACCATGCAGCTGTTCAAAAAACTTGCAGACCTGGACTCAATCTCATTCCATCAGGTACTTCAACCCGACGCTTTTAACCACTTGACCATCGGGTCGCTCATTGAAGTAAGGATTAACGATAGCACATTGTTGTTTTTTAAATAACATGAAATTTTAGTTTTTCGATCATAACTTTTTTTCTAGTGAACAAATATCGTCATATGAATACATGGTACCTAAGTTACACCATCTCCTATCGATTTTAAAAAAATCGTCCAAATCGGTTCAGTAGATCAGACGTTATGTGCGAACAAACAGACAAAAAAACATACGCTTTGAATTGAGAAAATCCTCCTTTTTTGAAGTCGGTTAAAAATTGAAAGGTAAAAGTAAGTAATTTGAATTGTGGGAGAAGGAGTTAGAGTAAGACTTGGAAAATTGGTTTTTGCTTTTCATGGAAAATAATTTTCAACTAAAGTGGACTCTTTAGCTTTTTTCAAACACCACAAATCAAAATCTTATTTTTTAAAAATGTGTGTCACTTTAATGATCGTTCATACCCCCCCCCTTCGTAGTGCAAAAAAACATTACACAGCAGATTTTTTCCAATAACTCAACACTCATGGTGTTTGATACATTTTATTTGTTTGTAATGATGTTTTTTAGTCACAACCAATATGAAAATCACAAAAAATAGTTACTTTAATTTTTAACATATATTTATCATCTTCAGAATTTTTGACTGTTAATTTTACCTTGAATTTGACTTAAATGCAAGGTATAAAATACAGAATTTTATAAAGGTACAAAAATTAACATAATATAATTGATTGTGTATGTAATTTTTGAAAAAATAATATAGGTGCCGCAAATCAAAAAGCATTTATTGCCACAATCGATTCAAAGCCCCCAAAAATGGCGCAAACGTCCATAAGAAAATTCTACAGCATCGAAGGACCCCATTGCCAATTTTAACAAAGATCCGACCAAAACTGTCATTTTGTACTATAAAAAAATATGGGGCACATTCCCATGGGAGGATGTACCTGCATAAGGACATTACAATCATTAAAATCATTAAAAAAAAAAAAAACATGCAGCTATTCGGAAAAAGTCCTTGCAGACCTGAACTCGATCTTATTCCATCAGGAACTTCAACCTGACGAGCAGAACCATTTGACCATCGGGTCGCTCATTGAAGTAAGGATTTACGATAGCAGATATTGTTTTAAATGACATGAAATGTTAGTTTTTCGATCATAACTTTTTTTCTAGTGAACAAATATCGTAATATGAGTACATGGTACCTAAGTTACACCATCTTCTATCGATTAAAAAAAAATTGTCCAAATCGGTTCAGTAGATCAGATGTTATATGCGAACAAAAAAAAAAAAAAAAAAGTATACGCTTTGAATTGAGAACCTCCTCCTTTTTCGAAGTCGGTTAAAAAGGAGAACTGCTTAAGAGTCGTTATCTTTTTAACAGTTTAATTTAAAGAGAAATATTTGTCAATTAAAGAAATAAAAACTTATCTCTCTGACTCAAAAGAACCGTTATAAATCATATCTTAAACTTATTATTTTAATGAAATCTAAACAAAGCTTCCTTTTTTTCCTGTTGAATAAGAAAATAGGTAGCTGACAACTCATTGTTTAAAAGTCTATGCCCTCAAAAATGTTCAAACATAAAGCAGCAGCTTCAACAAGAAATCGTTGAAGAAATGTTTTCCAACTGCTAAACGAGGAACTCGGCGCAAAAAACTCCAAAGATGTTTAACAAAGAGAGAGAGAACATGAAGTAGGAAAGAAAAACTGATTAAAATATTAACTTCAGCATAATTTTTACATGATACGAGATGTCGAGAATTGAAAAGCAGGTAAAAAACTGCCACGACAATTTGTTAAAAGACGAGTCAAAAACTGCTTTGGAGACACTTACACCATTGTTAAATAAGTCTCTGGACTCTATCGTGCTAAGCTAATTAAATGCGCCTGAAAACGGTCATTACCTAAGCATAGAGCTCGTTCCAATTAAGACGAGCTCTTAAAAGATTTCAAGCTTTTCGGACCAATTAGCTAGTCCGTCTGTCTTTTCCCAAAAGCGCTTCGCTTCTTGAAGCATTCGAAACTTTACAAGGGTCTTCTTTCAGCTGCATCCCTCCCCCTTGCACCGCGAGGCATGATTTGGCGAATTAGCGTTCACCGCCAAGTTTTACAAATTCTAAAGGTTTCACGTAATGAAAAAGGATAGAAGTTTTAAGTGTTTAGTGGCTAATTTTTTGACTTTTTTTTGCTTATTGTTGCCTTTATTTTTCTCGAAGAGACATATCTTTTATTTGACTGCATAACACATAGCCTTTTGTTGCAGTTTGTTAACTTCTTTTTATTTCCGTTATTCTTGTTTTCTGTCCTGTGTCTTTCTTCCTTCGTTTGGATCAATTAATCAGGATGGAACGCTGAGCTAAATAATTTATTTCAATACCTTTCGGCTACTCGTCCTCATAATGAGCTCTTGAAATAAGAATAAATCATCTTTAAATCTTTCTGGTACAAAATGACTCAAACGAGCTCGAGGCTCGCAGGTTAAACAAACGAGTTTTTATGCCGTTGTTTGAATCCGTTGGTAAGATTTTAAAATTACTCTTCGCCGATGCTCCTCGATTTCTTTTTAATTGGGAGGCAGCACAAAGAATACAAATGTATTTAGAAACATGAATAGCATTTCAAATTAAAAAAGACGCTTTCATTTATTTATGCATAAGTTGATAGTTAATGAAAGGCCGGTGAATATAGTTTTTATCCTCATTAGAAAATCCTAATAATGGTATGTCTCTTATATGACATGCATGAAATTCATGATTTTATAAAATTACAGCTAATTAATGTAGGTGAGAATTCATAGTACAAAAGCCTTTTAGTCTGACGATTGGATATCTCATAATTGTTTATTTAGAAAAAAATATATTAAAATATTTGAACATACACATATATTTTTTCGAGGATCTGTAAAACATATTTCTAGTAAGTCTTGTAATGAGTTAGCAATGAACAACATTAATTAACGTTCTACAATAAGTCGTATAATAAGCCATTCTCTGGACAAGAATATTGAAGTTTTATACACTGGCGGAAAAAAAAAAATCCCAACACCAAGAAAAAATTACTGTAGAGTAATGAAATTTGGGTAATGCAATTGTCTAGTTAACATGTTTAATTGATTAAATGTACAAGATCACTGGCTAATTTAAGCTCAAGAAAATGCTGTGTAAATGTGAAATTATGTTAATTTAATAGAGGGTGTAACCTCCAGAATTTTGAAGGCAAGCCTGCAAGCGTGCATGCATTATGTCATACAGGTGCCGAATGTCACTTTGTGGTATGGAGTTCCATGCTTGTTGCACTTGCTGTGTCAATACTAGGACCGTCATTGCTGACTGTGGATGATGCTCGAGGTGCCATCCCATGATATCCCATACGTTATCAATTGGAGACAGACCTGGTGATTTTGCAGGTCATGGTAACATGTCAGCACTCTGTAGAGCACATTGCGTTACAGCAGCGATGTGAGGGCGAGCGTTATCCTGTTGGAAAACGCCCCCTTGAATGCTACTCATGAAAGGCTGTACTACTGGTTAAATTTACAGACTGACGACAAATTTTCAGTCAGTGAGTTTGGGATAACCACAAGAATAACCCTGCTGTCGTAGGAAATTGCTCCAGAGACCATAACTCCAGGTGTGAGTCCCGTGTGTCTAGGCCGTAGACCGCTTGGATGCAGGCGGTCCCCTGGCCTCCTTCTGACCAATATACAGCCACCACTGGCACTAATTCAGAATCTGTTTTCATCAAAAATTACAACAGATCTCCACTCCGACCTCCAGTGAGCTCTGTCGTGGCACCACTGCCGTCGGAAAAGGCAATGGTTTGCAGTCAATGGAATACCGGCTACAGGCTGCCTGGCTCGGAGCTGTCCTTGAAGTAAACAGTTTCTTACCGTTCCTTGGGTCACGACGGTACCAACTGCAGTTAGAATATCAGCCGCAGATGCAGTACGATGCGCCACAGCCGTACGCAAGATTCGGCGATCTTCCTTCTCAGTCGTGCCACGTGGCAGCTCGGAACTCGATCTTCTTGAGGTAGTACCATCCCTTGCCCATAGCTTCCAATAATCATGCATGGTGGAAACATTCCCACCCAAGTCTTTCTGCAATATCGCGAAATGAAAATCCACCTTCTCGTAGCCAAATTGTACGACCTCGTTTAAACTCGGTGAGCTGTTGATAATGGCTTCTTCGTCTTCTTAAAGGCATTCCTGGCTAACATGAACGCAATTCGTCAAATTTCACGGAAAAATAATACACACGAGCTTCACAACACGCTTTTAAAACAAGCCTTATTTGCATGTTCTGAGTGACGCCAGCTGCGCCACACTTATGCGCGGAACGCGAAATTTCAATCGATGTCATCTTTCAGTTGTATAAATACGCCTACCAAATTTCGTTTATCAAACACAAGTCTTTCTTGGTGTTGGGATTTTTTTTTCCGCCAGTGTACAATGCATGCATACATCATTGAAAAATATTTTTGCGACACTATGTAATGTAAAAACGAGTTAATATAGAATACCGTTGACTGCTACCCTTTATAGAGGGTGGCAAGAAGATACAACAAAGCCTAAGTTATTTATTTAAAAAAAATACTATTAATTTACGTTCAAGTTATTTAGATTGTAACGAATATACAATATTTCTAAGACTGAATATCTTTACCTTGCATGAAATGCTTGTATGCAATTTTCAGTATAAAATGCTTTATTGAATTTGCTTAGAGTATGTACTATCAGCGCGAAGACAGCCATATAGAAGGATAATGGCATTTTAGAAACTTGAAGTAGGGAAGAAATAATTTTCTTCTGCTTTTTTCCTGTCCATAAATTAGTTTAAAAAAATAAAATTGAGTATATGATCTCGACGAGAAAGAATTTGGCAAGTCTAAAGCTTGGAGTCTAAAAACTATTTCTGTACCATGATGGTGCTATGCCAACGAAAAGAAGAAAGAATGATTTGCTGATTGCTTCTTTTATTGTGGTAAATTTTAGAACATTATGAATTTGTGTTCTTTTTGAAAGATATTTATTATAAAGAAAAAATCAGAAAAGATGGACTGATAACATGCAAAATAATATACCAATCAATCAATCAATCAATCAATCAATATATCTATCTATATCTATATATATATATAGATAGATAGATATAGAGATACACATAGATATATGAACTGTTGGTTGTCAGTCTATCTTAACAAATCAATTAGCAAAATATATTTTTTCCTTTGTTAAACTTAATGTTCTCGACTAAGTCATTATAATGGAATGTGAAAATGTCCTGCAGAAGAGATCAAAGAACGCCATGAAGAGAGAAAAAAAATCTATTTATTAGAAATGTTAGGGAGCTCCTTTTTAAGAATGCCAATAGTTTAAGATTTGCAATCAAAAATTTGCGAAATTAAGCACCTATAAGTACTGAGTACGCATTTCTGATTTAAACCTCGTTTTCTACGAAAGTTTCGCCATACAATTGATTTTCCTCTGGAAATAACCTATTGCGTTACAAGAGATTCGACTGCAATCAAAATACAAATTTACTCCCCATGCTTGAATCCTCTTAACGAATCTGCTCACATTTCGTCCTCTTGTCAAGAAGAAGAAGATTTTGGAGTAAAAATAATCCCTATTACGCACAAGGATATTCTGTAAAAGGACAACGGTTTTAATTAATGAGAAAAGCTCTGATAAATGAAACCTGAAATGTTCCGACAAAATAAAGTAAAAAAGACCTCGATCCTTGGCTTCTGAAATGAGTTTTAGTTCTTGTCGGTAGAAAACGGCAGGCGATTCTTTTCCGAAGTGCAAGATAATCCTTACTTTCGGCTCGTTTAAGTTTTTTTTTAAAGACTGCCTTCGATAATAAGAAAACTTAAAAGATTTTTTTCCTTCTATCTCACTTACAAACAATTAATTATATTTTACGAAGCTTTTCATCGGTCTTTGGAATATTTGAGCCTATGTTTTAATAATAAATTGGCCATTATGAACCACTTAAGGCGAATACTTTTTTTGATTTTTTTTACCTGAAGTGATATTTTTACCCCATTCCTTTCATCTTCTTTAAAGGAAGAAAGAACATAAAAATAACGATTCTTGGCAACATTTCATTAATGTTGAGCTAAAAAAGAATCTTGTTTTATAACCAAAGTATTTATTGTTAATCAAAGGCTTTTTGTTAGCAGAACCTATTATTAGTTCAATATTATTAAAGTCAAGTATGCGGCTCGAGTGTTTTTATTTACTTAACAATTGTCTCTCTTAGAAACTAATTTTATTGCAAATTTATCGTATAATTATTCTACAATAGAATTTGAATTGACTCTCTGTCCAGTTACATTATTTACTTTAAATACCCTGCTCAAGCTTTGAAACTGAAAAACTTATGTAAAACGTTAATGCAATTTTTTTGTCGAAATTCACTGTGGAAATGTAATTAAAGAGATGTGAAAGACAAAATTGGTTTAGAGCCTTACTTCGGGACACATTCACTTGCCGAGTTGAATCTCACTCCGTTATATGAACCGTCGATTGAAACATTCATCAAGCAGTCAGAAAGTTGCAATCGGTTCGGCCTTCTGACTGAAGCTCAACTTTTATATTGAATGTGGCCGGTAATACTTCGAGTAATTTTTAAGTTAAGAAGTTAACTTCCTGCACTGTAAAAAATGAATGTTGGCTTTGCAGTATAATACAGCTAATTTTATAGTAATGAACTGCAAAAATTAACAATTTTACAGTATTGAACTGTAAAATTCCTAATTTTACAGTATTAAACTGTCAGTATTCTACATTTGTTTTTACAGTACAATAAAGTAAAATTTTACGGCGATAAACTAAAATTGGTAACTTTACTGTAGGGTAATTCCACGGTCACGTGTGGGACAATCAGATGAAAATTTCACTAACATTCATGTATGCATACGAATAATTTATGGCTACAGGTTAAAAATTTTTGAACTTGGGGAAAGTACATTATGCATGTGATTTGAGAAGCAAAAAAAAATTTTTCCTGATATCTTTTTTAATTGGTGTTTTTCATTAAAGTATTACTGTCACGTGTGGGACAAGCGTTCGGACATCAGTTTTTACTCTTCACAACTCTAGTGAAAATTCCTGCGAATCTGTTATATTCTGGCAGCTCCAAATTTTTGAACACACAATATGGTGTCCTACTAATAATGTTTTGCAGTGTTAGCTTTAAAAAATAAACATATACTACATTTGTAGCTAGTTTAGTAACTGTCACGTGAGGGACATAAATGTCACGTGTGGGACATCTTGCGATTTTCACCCTATTGAATGAATGCAAACAGTTACTAATTAATGTGTAAAACATAATTTATTGTCCAAACCAGAAAATATCTACCTTTATAAGAAAAAAAACATAAAAAAAAATATTATTTGTAAATCAAAATGTCATTAATATACAAAAAGATCAAATTTTAACAAAATAAAGAATGCAAAGTATATATCAGCAGGTGTTTCACTGATAGTCTTTAGAAATGAAATATAAGTAGTTCTAAATGTCCGTAAATTTATAGCAACCTCTCGTTTTACCAGCAATTGGTAAAGAAATAATTTTAACAATCTCTTTTCTTAAGTAAGCATTTTCGTTTCGTCGTGTAGGCCATTTAAAACAAACTTGAAGTTTTGATGGTTCCATTATATTTATAAAACATGTGTTACTTTCTACCCTTTTAAATATTTCCCCTGGATACGACTTCCCTTTCTAGTAAACAACAACTCATTTAAATTCTTGCTTTGGAATTAATTTCATGCAACTGTTTGATTGAAATGTGGAAGTCTCTCCTGAAAGGCGTTGTGTTCTGCAAGTTAGCCTTTGCAATAAATTTCATGGAAGCTAGATATGCTTCTAATGTTTGTAGCTTTTTTCCCGGGATTTTTGCTGCGCACTTTTTCTTCGAGATACTCCTTTCTATCTGATTATTTCAATTAAAACTGAATGTTTCACAATCTGAAAGAAATCCTATTTTGAAATGGTATTAGGTACTAATTTTATTTTTGAAACTTAAAATCATTTGTATAGTCGAGTCTCGTTGACTCGAAGTCCTAAGGGACCGGCTTAAAGTTTCGAGTTATTGGAAGTTCGAGCTATAGAAAGTTTTTAGTCTTCTGAAAGGTTTGGGAACCATTAAAAACTTCAAGACGAAAGAATATTCAAGCTATGAGGCCTCAAGTTATCGAGACTTGTGACTGTAGTTAGGAATAATTTTTCAGTACTTTTGTTTTTTTAGTGTTAACATGCCTTTAAAGATGGCCGACACCAGATGAATGATGGGGAGTAGTATCATGCTCTTTTCAAAGTAAGTTTACTGTAGTTTTAGATCAATTTGGATATTTCTACTGTTTCTTTTTGAAAAAGAGTGAATGTTTTTTCCTTTTATGCCTTATTTTAAGGATTTCCCTGCAGTACAATTTACATCCTTTTAAAAACTGCGATACTAAACAAATAAATACAGTGAACTCTTACTTATACACCGCCTCATTTATGCGCCTTTTTCACTTATGTGAAGATTTTCAGTGGTCCCAGCACATTCCATAGTAAAATAATGATATTTCATTCGTTTATGCGTTGCTCTAAAGATAAATATTTCACTTATGCGCCGAATTTTTCGAAAAATGTAAACAATTTAATTTATTTTCTTGAAAAATGAGCATGTTTCTTCACTTTCCTTTTTAATCCTTCTCTTTTATTGCTCATGGAAGGCATTTTTTCCACATGAACTAGAGTTCGCAGAGGGAAAATTATCGATTCTGGATCGTTTTAAAAGGACCAGTTTGTGATTAGGTATGCTACATTTTTTGTTTTCTCCTTATCATTGCAATTAGGTTTCAGTAGTTGCCAAACCGTAGTAATATGACCATTTTCTATAGAAACATTCTTATTCATGCTCTCATTAGCACTTATGTTGCATTTTAGACTTTTAAATAGGCTTGTTCACTTATACGTCTCTCTCACTTATGCGCCTTTTTCTGTTGTCCCTTGGGCAGGCGCATAAGTGAGAGTTCACTGTAGATACCCAGATCGATACCGTCAAGCTTATAACCCCCCTTTTCTTGTGTCGGGGGTTTAAAGTACCTCTACATACTAAGCAAAAGATAACACATAAAAAAATCAATAACACTCATATGGGCAATTCCACGTGACTCACGTTACAATTTGACGTGATTTTACAAAAGTAAATGTTATATATATTAAAGAAATACCATGCCTGATTTAAATAAAGCTGTTGACAGTCATCTGGTATGCAGTGAGAACCTGTGGATGTCAGCATTTTAAATTTCAACAGAAATAGATGGTGTTTCAACCTTAATTTAACATCGTGACTCACGTTACAAAAAAAAGGAACTCAAGTTTTTTGGATAATTAAAAACCTAAGATTCCTGCTCTTTCAGAATAATAAAATTTAAAAACTGCTTTTCATGGCACAAAATATGTTTCTAAGTTATGATATATGCGAAAATAAAGTTCATTCTGCAGTCACTAATTAATTTAATCAATATTTTGAGTGTGACTCACGTTACATAGTTTCGTGACTCACGTTACATCTCCGTTTTAGTTTTTTACTTAACATATTATTTTGAAAATTTTGTGTAGAGATTTCACCTAAATTCAATTAAAATTAATGCTTAATGGCTTGTTTTCTTTAGTTGATCAGTTTTAAATACAGTAAAACCTCTCCGAGCGGTCACTTTTACAAAGCGGCCGCCCCTCTTAACGGCCAATTTTTCGCAGCACGAATTTTTTGTCCCATAGATCTAGGGTTAAAATTTTCCTTAGCAGCTGCCATCTAACCCCTCTGAACGGTCACAGAGTGGATTCATCGATTCAATTTTCCAAAACATATGTTTGTCTTTTTTTTATACTACTTCCCGTATTTTCTCTGTGGCTGCATTGTACTCATTTCAAATTCTCAATTCATACATCTGAAAACTTTTACAGGATACTACACACCATTACATTTCATCTGATACCAATCATAACATGTTGCATAATGGCTGTAAAATTAGTTGACTGCTGTCAAAAGTATGCTCTTCAAGGTACTTTCTTTTCTCAACCACTACTGATGAATAATTAAATTTTAAACATCTCAAATAAGAGCAAGTGAGATGTTGACCGTGCTTTTTAAAATTTCTCTTATGTTCCAATTTTATATGTATATATATTTTTCTTTTCTCGCTCAAGATAATTTTTTAAATCATTTTTGTTTAGATTTTCTTGGGATAAATAACTTTTTCAGCATGAGCTCGGTGAACATTGAAATCTTCTTTTCAAATGTATATTACACTTGCGGATGAGTATTGAGTAACTCACTTATGACTACAGTTTAACTGCGAGGTGAATTAACGGAATTTCTCCTTGTTTTGGCGAGTCTTCCTTAGTGTATTTACATATTTGTATACTTGTTGAAGCGATATTTAAGAAGTTTGAATCTAGCCAAAATTTCCTTTGAAAGTTTCATATGTTTATTTTTCAGCTTATATTGAATTGCTAGAGACAATATACTTAGCTTTTCGACTTTTCTCGTTAGACATTCTTTCATCCAGAGATAATGTTTTTGTTTGCATGCAATGTACTTAACTTCTTGCTTCAATTTTTCTCGGCACCTTTTCTGTCATTCTGCGGTTACTCGTTAAATATTTTAAAAATTTCTTTTACTGGAATGAAAAACTTTTCTTAGACACGGAAGAAAAGTATGTGCATGCATAAATACATGCTACACATCATTGGAAAGCTGAGGGCCAAAACAGGGACCCAGTGCACTAATTGAAAGATTATAAAACACTAAAAGAATTAAAATTACGCTATTTATATTTAATTTCATCAGTATTATTAATTATATATAAGTGTGTACAACTGGTAAACCTCCCTTTAGACCCTAAAATACCATTAGGGCACATTAAATACTTTTAGGAAGTGAATATTATATTTGGTCGCTTGTATTGGCTGTAACTCACTTTTCGCGTGACTCACGTTACAAAATAAACATCCTTATTTTTTGAATAAAAAAGCAAAAAACTCTAAATTCGCCTATAATTTCTTTTTTGTAATATACATGAGTAGGAGAAACAGGAAAAAAATTTTCATTTATAAGCTATAAAATTTGGAAATATTAAAAATTAAGTTTTCGTGACTCACGTTACACAAAATTTAATGGTTTAAAAACAACGAAAAAAATTATTTTAAGAATAAATTTTAAAATGTACTATTAATAATTGTTTTCTTATCAGGAAAAAATGCAATTAAATTGTGGAAACATTCTAAACCAATAAAATATGCTCGTTTAAAATTGTGTCTTGCAGAGAGAGACTTTTATAAGATTGTGAGCTCATAGAACAAGTTCTCTTACAAAAAGAAAATGATTCACCTGAAGTTACCTTAATCTAATTTGTAAACTTCAATCAATATAGAGAACGTACAAAAAAAATTGAAACACTTTTTCAACATTTTTTTTTAACACCGATTTCCCATGTTGCCTGGAATTGCCCATATGTTGTTGCTCAGAACTAGTTTTGTTTAAAATGTCCTGAGCGTGGCGTCACGTGTGGGACAACTGTAATTACCTTATAACTAATTACTAAATTGAAATTTTTTCAAATGGTTTTCAGAAGTGCTTACAAATATTAAGGTTACTTACAATCTGTAACCATTTCCAGTTTCAGTTTCTAGTTTAGCAGTAATTTTAAAATATACATCTTTTACGTCACGTGTGGAACATCAATTTACGTTAACTTTAACACATAATAAAACAACTTGTACTGCAGTAAAATACTGAAAATGAGGCATAAAATGAAAAAGACACTCACCCTTTCTTGAAATAAAAAATCAGAAATATCAGACTTAATATGAAAACAAAGTAAAAGCGCAATGAAACGAGCATATTTTTACTCTACAGCATTCAGCTGGTCTTTGAAGCCCTGTTATCACTCAAAAAACAAAAATACCGGAAAATTATACCTGGATCTATATTATTTGAAGTTTCAAAAATAAACTTAGTACCTTGAATCCTTTCAAAAAGAATTTTTCTTCAGGTTGGGAAATGTCTGGTTTTCCGTGGAATGGCCCCGTAAGAAACTGTAAAATTGCTAGTTTTAGTTTATTTCTGTATATTTTACAGCTTTAACTGGAGCCTTGGCTGCCAGTATTATACTATAAAAACAACAGTTCATTTTTTGCTGTGTGATAGTTACGACTCTAATGAAGGTTTTTAATGATTTTTTCGAAACATTATGTACAAATCACATATTTCAGATCATTTATTTGAATTTTATATTAAAAATCGTGATGTTGCATTTATCATCATCGTATTACACTAAAGATCACTTAAAATCACTTTTAGAAAGCTGGAGAACATTATGTAACAGTCAACAGCCTACTACAGGTAAAACGTAGGTACTTTAAAAGAGTTGTTCATATGACCATCAAATGCTAAATAATATTTTCCTGGACTAATGAGTTGGTTTACTTATTATAGTAAATAGATACTAAACTTAATTTTATTTATTTGTGCCTCGCGGGGATCCTAAACCACTGTTGTTGTCAAATGTGACTTCTCTGACCATCTGTTGCGAAGACCGTTCAACTACCACATGATGATTCTTACGTCTGTTCGATTAATCTGCTTCTCTGAGGCATGCGTTGTATCAGGCATTTTCGAAGTCGGGTAACTGTTTGTTGCTCCGTTGAGCACACTATAAAAAATGAATGTTGTTTTAAGAGTATTTTGTAGCTAATTTTGTAGTAATAAACTGTAAAAATTGCTAATTTTACAGAAGTAAACTGTTAAATTGCTACTTTTATAGTACTAAGCTGTAAAACTGCTGATTTTACAGTGATAAACGGTAAAATTGCTAATTTAACAGTTTATTACGTGCGTTGTGCAGTTTTAAATTGGAACCTCTGTTGCCAGTATTATACTGTTATTTTAACAGTATAATACAGCTAAATTTTACTGTAAAAAAGCTGTAAAATTTGCTAACTCTACAGTAAGAAACTGTAAAATTGCTAACTTTACAGTAAGAAACTGTAAAACTACTAGTTTTATAGTTTATTACTGTGCATTTTATAGTTTTAAATTGGAACTTTGGCTGCCAGTATTATACTGTGAAAACAACAGCTCATTTTTTGCAGGTTACGTATAAAGCAGCTTTTCCAAAATTCCTGTGCGTGAGTTATAATAGCTTTCTGCTAACCCTGAAATCAAAAATCGACTTCAGTCCCTTCTGTGTGCAGCTACTCACGAATTTTAAATGGGCGTTGAGCAAGTTCGCATTGCTCATAGGTGCTAAAAAGTCAATTGAGTATATAATTCATTAAATCAGACCTGTAGTCAAGTTTTTAGCTTTTTCTCAATGTTTTCTGGTTACACATTTTTTCTATCTTCAGCAAAGTTTTTTTTTTCTTTCAAAACCACGAAAAATGGATAATTAAGTTAAATCAAAGAAATTTTTACCAGAATAACTTTACAGAAAGGATACAAATATTGAAACAAATACTAAAACCTCAGGGAAATATCTGTTTCTTTAACGTATAAAAATTTACACCCCTTTGCTCTAAAAGTGTAGAATGATTACGTTTCAAGATAATATTTTACTCATGTTTACTTAAAGCAGTTCATTTCTTAAAAACCTGAAATAACCTTTTCGACGATCCATTAGCTCTTTTTTGCTTTTGCTCTTGTTTCGCCAATGATTAAATTTTGCAAAAGTTTTTTTTTCTCCTCTAAACAGTCACGTTCAAACAATTAATTAAATATGCATTACATATACCTTACTCTTCCTTTTAAATATTTAAAGCTTTGCACAAATAATAAATTGGCTATTATGGAGCATTTAGGGAAGTTGTTTTTTTATTTTTTGTTTGCACTATGAAAAAAGCAAAAAAAGTTTTTTCCCTAACCAAAGAAAGAAGGTGTTACTAATTTTTATGAAAAGAAACATTTCTTTTCAAATGGAAAGGTTTCTATAAAAGTTTATGGTTTTATACGTAGAGAATTTTTTTTGTGAAAGAAACTTAATTAGTTTGTACCCAATTTTATACTCTATTTACCACAAGACAACACAGTGTAATTTACGAGTTGGTTATATTATTTTACTTTTTACACACCCACCACATTCAAACCATATGTATACACTGTCATTTCTTTCTCTTTAACTGCACTCACATTAGTTCATTTCAACTCTAACAAATTTAACAGATTATTGATTTGCTAATGATGACCTTTTGCATGTTTCCAAAGTAGCAACCTTAGGAAAAAAAAATGTATGTTAACTTATGTAGCAATTTAATTTTCGGTGCTCTGCTATATTAAATATTTTTTAACTATACATATTGTTGTGATATCATTTTTTACAATATTTTTATAGCAAATAAAACCACAACAGCGTAGGATAAAAATATATGGATTGCATATTTTCCCTCGAAATCGCCTTGTAATTATTATTTTCTTTTAACTGAACATTGTTTAACTAATCTAGAAGCAAAAATAGTTTTACTATTTTCCCCCTCTTTCAAAATTGATAAACACATAGTCCAGTCAATGAGTGCTCAAAATAGGGGTGTAGACTGTAGAGTGCATGGAATATGCGAGAGTATTTGACTTCAGAATATTGTTTGGGGTAGTTAGTAAGCAAACATACTGAAAGTCCCCGACCCTGGGGGGTGAGCTAAAGGTGAGAGGGAGGAGGGAAGCAAATTTTGGGTTTCTCGAAAAATCACGGAAATGGTGGGCAAAATGGGTTAAAAATAAAATTTCAAGCTAAATAAACTTCCTATAACAGTGTTTCTACACATATATGTCGAATTTTCAATAATTTCCCGGGTGTATGTTGTGAAAAAAAAAAATCGGAAAAACTCGCTATTTTTGTCAAACTTTTACGCTTTGTGCCTTCAGCGTCATTTTTCCTTATAAATGTTATTGACAAAGTTGTAGAACTTTAAATTTCCTTTAATTTGATATGCTACTTTGCTACATTTTATCAAACCAATCGAAAGTTAGTTTCAAAACGCGTCTTCATGCTAAAAATAGTGCTTGCCATTCACAAAAATCAAACTGACGCGAAAAGGGATCGCGCGCTTCCTTTTTTTTTCAGTGGACTTGATATTTCTGATTGGCAATGAAGAAGTTGTTATAGATTATTGCAACACAAATCATGCCACGCTTCAAAGGGAACCCCCTCCCCTAATTCTAGGGGTTTAGTTAGTGAAATTGTGACTTTGTGGCGGGAGGAAGGGAAAGAGTAAAAAGAAGTTTGACGCCTAGCATTTTATAATAAAAATATTTTTATAAAAATTAGCTTAAGAGAAGTACTGAATGACAAAGGTAGAAGGGTGTCCAAAATGCTGATAAAAGTGTGACATCATTTATGGGAAAACCCACCGAGAAATCGGACAAAGATTTGAAAAATGATATGCAGTCTGAATTAGCTTCCTATTCTTAGTATTATTTAACGAAAGTGAACTGCGGAAGTGCAAAAAGTCAGCATTTCCCTTGTAAAAAATTTATTAGGAGTAATTAGTAGGTAAACATACTGAAAGTCCCCGACCTTAGGGGTGATCTAAATGTGGGAGGGGGTGAGAGCATATTCTTGGGTTTTCGATTATATGTCGGAAATGGAAGAAAAAATGGGCTCCCAATTGAAGTGAGAGTTAACTAAATTTACTGTGAAAATGTATTCATACATATTTATCACATTTTCAATGGTTTTCGAAGAATACGTTCTTGAAAATCGATAATGTTTGAAAAAAAAACTTGTAATTTTCAAATAGGCAGACAAAGGATCTGTAATATGCCGCAATTATGCGACATGGACCCTGACGGTTTTCTGCGTCTCGAAAATCCAACGGCAGAACACACTTGAAATGCGGATTCAAGCCTGATACCAAATGCATGCGAAGCCATATCCCAACCACCACGACACCTAACTGACAAGCAATCAAAAACTGAATGTATATCATGTGCACTCAATTCTATTGTTCTTATTGAAATGAGCATGGTGACGCTATATCATAATAATTAATATTTTAATGATAGGAATAATGTAAATGCAATTGACATGCAGCATCTTTTTGTAATTATAGTTTTTTTTTACTAATCACATTTTGAAAATATTTACATGGAATATGGACTGACAGTAATTAGAAAATCAAAATCTAATCTTTTGAGGTGACATCTGGGTTTTCTTCTGAACTGGAAGGATTAAGTAATGTCCACCAGCAGTGGAAAGTTGTCCTTAGTAATTGGTAGTGCATTGCTGGCATCGTCGTCACCTGCGTCCTGGACTAATGTTTCGACACCGTTGTTGCAACTGCCCTTGCAATGTAGACATGCGACAGAGTAGTTTAACAATAATTTTCCACAAGTGCACCTTCCGGTGTCACATCCCTTAGAGCATCTGTCAAAATTATCTGCAAGATTTCATCGGGAGTAACATCGAATTCCGGGAGTTTCGGAACAATGAGTTGGTCAATGGTATTCCTCCTTTCCCAATTCACATTCTGATGCTCCACATTAAGTTCCTCCCCTAGCTATAGGTGGACTCGGGGGTACGGTGGAGTTACGAGATCAGTCTTCATGTTAGCTGCTACTTTAATAAATGATTTGTAGCGGACCTCATTTTGACAATTTTCTGTGGCTGGAACACCATACCATGAGAGATACTTATAATCCCAACAATCTCAATGGATTCATTTAAAGAAAAACTGTTGATGTATACCTCAGATACATGTTTTATGATTTTAGACATCTGGTACATTTGGACAAACCTCCTTTCTCTTGAGATGCGCTGCTTATCTTAAATTCTGCAGGAATATTAAATAGTAGGGTGAGTTCTGGTAAGTGCGTCCACGGGGTAAGTGCGTCCACTGGGAATTATATGAACACTGTTCTGAAATGACTTCTGCAACACATCGACTATGTTAGATAAATGTCTTATGATAATTTCAATAGGTAGAATTCAGGCCTGGATTCAATAGACGAAACACAATCAGAGACAACTTAAATGTCTTCAAAAAAACTCTAAAGTAAAGATTGAGAAGGTTTTGTTTCAGTTTCTCTTGTAGTCATACCAATCAATTGAAGTCAAGAAATGCAAGTTGTTTCTTTTGAGTAATAGCCACTAATAACATACATGGGGTATTTTGATCAAATACTCTAAGTAAAATTTGTTTATATGACGCTACGCACTTTCCCTTTCTTTAAAGTAAGGTGGGGGTAAGTGCGTACCATTTTGATGGGGCAAGTGCGTACCACTATCATGAGGCATATGCGTACTATTATTCGGAGCAAATGCGTATCATTAAGATGAGGCAAGTTTGTACCATTACGTGGAAAATCCGACTCTCGTAATTCACCTTTAATTTTGCTTATAACTCTTTTATAAGCCGATTATAAATCCGACGTCATTTCCACCAAGTATTTATATTTACATTGAATGCGGCATAAGATTTCAATTTTATTCATTATCTCTGAAATATATTGGCTTTTAAGTATCAGTTAGTACATTTTTCGTTGAAAATAGCGATCATAAACTATACTTAATTTAAACCAGAATCACAAATTAAGCAATGAAATTAAGTGAAACACTTAATGAGGAACCAACTGATTCAAAAAACGAAGGTGAAATAATGAATAAATTATATTTAAGAAAATTAAGAACACCTTGTAAAAAACTATTTCAATGTACAAGAAAAAAAAAGTACAAGTATCATATCATAATCAATTAATGTTTTTTTCTCTTTATTTTGTGTTTTTTCTTACTTCTGCTGATTCTAATAAGAAAAATATTAAAACCGTATTTATTCAAAAAAAAAAAAAAAAAACGAATTGTTCACTCAGATCACCTAACGATCTACCATACAAATAGAATTGAAGAAAATCACAGGGGTACACACTTACAACAGCGCTATTGGACGCACATATCTCATTTTACATTTAAGAAGGGGTAAGTGCGAACCCTGGCTTAAACGCAGCCTGATTAATGTATTAAACCAAAATAAACTATGTAGACTATAAGTGATTATTACTAAATAAAAACAACTTACATTTGCTCACTTGGTCTTATTAAAAGGACAAAGGAAGAATCACAGACACAACTCTCTCAAACTTCAAATCACAGTTGCTCGTAAGACATGTGGGATACCACTGATTGCGTTTCATCCATGCAAGCAATTGCTGATCTCTAGTATTAGGAATTATCCCAAGGCAACTACCTAACATATTTAATATGTGCCAGAAGTTTTTTCCTGCTCATATTCACATAATTTAAGGTGGACGCACTTACCCCGCTAGGTAGGGAAAGTGCGTACCTTAGAATAGGTGTCATAAACTAGGTCACAAAACCTATGCTTATGGTTTATTTGACACATTATATGCTTGAACATCTTAGTAAAGGATCTGGAAAGAAAACTAAAAAAAAAATGTGAGTGTACAAGATTTTTCAACGTAGCAGCATCATTGAGAACATGAACTTTGAAAAAAAGGGTACGCACTTACCAGAACTCACCCTATACGTATTTTCGCTTTCATATTTTATCAGCAGAATGTTGCAATCAGTTGACGATTTGGCTATCAAGTGAACAACCAGATCTATGTCCTCTCAAATAATAGCTAACAACGAATTTTGCTATCTGGTAATAGTTGTTTTCGCAATATCAACGTTAGCATCATCTAAAGCTCGGAGCTTTTTTATCCCGTTTTTCAACAGCTTCATCATTATCGAATTTGTCAGCTGATTCTTATTATGAAAGTTAGACAGGAAACCCTCTTGTTTAGCTATCGTTCCAATTTCATTACTGACATTGATGTCCACATATCTTCTGAAGTGACATCGTCATTTCTATTTTGCTGCTTCTGTGCTCTCTGATTGATGTGTCGATGCACCCGTCAAAAATCAATGTGAAACATATCCCATTGAAATGGGTTGTCAGAAATTTAACGTAACCATCGCCAATGCATTATACAGTTGTCTCTTTTTGCCAAAGAGTTTTGTAGACTAGGTATCCTCATTAACAACAGTCAAATTTAATTAAATCAATGTTGTTATCAATTTCCTTAAATAGTATGTACAATATAAAGCAGTAAGTAACCGCCCCAAAGCCAGGACTGAGGTAGAAACATGCAATACACCACCAACTCGTTTATTCCATCCATGGACTGCTGTTTCTGATTTTTTATCACTCGTTCGCATGGAATGGGAAGTAAACGAGCTGGGTGCAAAAATCCTCCCCGAGTTCATTGAAAAAAAGAGGAAGCGCGCGATCTCTTTTCGCTTCAGTTTGATTTTTGTGAATGGCAAGTAATCTATTTTTAGCATGAAGGAGCGTGTTTAAAACTCTACAACTTTCAATTGGTTTAATAAAATGTAATAAAGTAGCATATCAAATTGAAGGGAATTCAAAGCTCTACAACTTTGTCAGTAACATTTATTAGAAAAAATGACCTTTGAAGGCACTAGGCGTAAATGTTTGACAAAAATAGCTAGTTTTTCCGAAAATTATTTTTTCCCCCAACATACACACAGAAAAGTATTGAAAATTCTACAAATATGCGTAGAAACACTGTTATAGGAAGTTTATTCAGCTGGACATTTTATTTAAAACTTATTTTTCCCACCATTTCCGCAATTTTTCGAGAAACTCAAAATTTGCTTCCCCGCTCCCTCCCACCTTTAGCTCACCTCCCAGGGTCGGGGACTTTCAGTACGTTTGCTTATATACTGAAGCAAACATACCGAAACAAACCATAACAATATTCTGAAGTCAAATACTCTCGCGTATTCCATGCATTCTATAATGTATTCATTGACTGGACTAACATGAAATACAATGCTAGAAATGTGACACTTATTTTGCAAAATTGCAGGCAAAATGCATCGCTAGTTTTAATCCCTAAGGCAGGGATTCAAGTGAAACAGGCAATCGCAAATTACAATCGCGACTGGAAATGAATTACATTAGAACGTTTCTTGATAAAAACATCGTGACGTCAGCGTGACGTTTGCCTATGAAAAACGAGCTAGATAAAACGTCACAGCCTACTTGGCGAATAAGAGGAGATCGCTGAGTGCTTGTGAGCTCTTATTGGCTCCACCCGTAGTGACGTCATGCCAATTTAAGTTGATGATAATGTAATTCACTTCCAGTAGCGATTGCAATTCGAAGCGATCGCAGTGCTGTTTCACTTGAATCCCTGCCTAAGTCAAAAGAACTAAAATATATGAAGTGGCACAAAGTCATCCGGACTGACTCAAAGATACCGTGAATGATTGTTTTACTTTTATAAGCTCATAGTAATAATTTCGTATTTTTTAAACATAAGACTTGTATTATTGTAGTGACTGCGGCTGTATTACACAGTAAAGAATAAATGTTGTTTTCACTGTATAATTTTACAGTAATTTTACAGTAATAAACTGTAAAATTGCTAGTTTCAGTTTAATATTATGCATTTTACAGTTTTAAACTGAAACGTCTGCTGCTAGCATTATACTGTTATTTTTCCTGTATAATACAGTTAATTTTATGCTGATATTGCTAATTTTACAGTAATAAACTGTAAAATTGATAGTTTTACAGAGATAAACTGTAAAATAGCTAGTTTTACCGCTTATTATTGTGCTTTTGCACTTTTAAACTGGAACCTCTGCTGCCAGTATTATAGCGTTAAAACAACAGATTATTTTTTGCAGTATAGTTGCTTTGTGCGGTTTTGCCCTTAAATACACACCACGCTCGTAATTCATTAAATAAATTTTAATTCTTATTATCAAAATGAAAGAATACAAGTAGGCCTTAATGTTATAGTTTTGGGTTATTTGCTAATGGTACATTCTATCAAGAGCAGGGGTCTTCAAGTAATATTAGTAGAGGTCCAGATACTTTTTAAATTTTTTAACGGGGCCCAGAAAAAACCTTCGTGCTCACAAACCATTAGAAGCTTAAGTCAGTCACTCACCGACTTCCAAATTACTAGAAAAAGTGACAGAAAAATGGCTCCTAAAGGTATTGTTTCCTGTAAAAAACATTTAAAGAAAAAAAAATGTGTAATTTAAGTTTTCAAAACATTTTTTGTCGGTCCGTCCTGGACTGATGTCCGTCAATTGTTGACTGTTGATCTGGAGGGTAAGCATATGTTTACGAATCGTGCTTCAACGGTATGTCGATAGATGGCATTAGTGTCGCTGATTCGAACTTTTCCGAAAAGAGTTCATCGATCAAAGAGTTGTTAGAGCTTCCCGAGAGTTGCGATTAACGGGCCAAGTAGAAAACGACATTGACAGATGGATTTGTAATGTAACCCGAGGCTCCAAAGTCTACACAAATAGTTCTCTCGGATAACAAGCGAGCGCGGTTTCCCGCTCTTTTTTATTTTTTAATTTTTTTTCCCCCATTCTTTCTCTCTCATTCCGCGCCATTTATTTATTTATTTCTTCGCGAGAGTGAGATTGTTAAGAGTTGGAGAAAAGATTTTGCGCCCGCGAGGTGTGACGGGCTAAATTTCCTTCCAAAGATATACTCTTGACATTCGATCGTTTTAAATGCTTTTAAATTATTTTAATCGAGTGGGAAATTTTTGGAAAGAGAGAATTTCCACCCGCCTGGAGCTATGAAAGGAAGGTTACAGATTCTTATTTTGAAGGCCTCGTTGGTAAATTGGATGAAATGAGAGTACCTTAAAATCTTTGATTGGAAATAAGGGAGGCAATAAACAGGTAAGAAAATGAGGAAAAAAGCCGGTTTAAAAGGGTTAGAGCGATATTGAGAACATTTGGCGTTCTAATATTCTTTGAACGCCGATGGAATGGGATTACTGTTTGTTATGGGGAAGTCGCCTTGGGGGGGCCATTTGGAGAGGAGAATCGCTTTAAAAGCGCATTAAAGTTACCTGAAAGAAAAGATGCTTTAAGTTCTGAATAATGGCGCGTTAATGAGGTTTTAAAAAGTCTTTGCTGAAATAGAACTTTGTGATGCTTGTCACATTTAGTAGGATTTTGTTTTCTGTAGATCAACTGACGCCTGCAGCAGAAAGAAGTCGAAGTGTATGTAATTAGAAACTCTCCTAAAATTAAGATTTGCAAAATTGTTATCTTGCTTGACGTTTTGAGACGTCTGCAGTTAAGAGGATTCGTTTGAGATATAAATCTTTGTCAGTCTTTTTTGAAATAGGTTCTCCTTTTGAATCCCAGTTGCTCACAATTTCCAAACATTTTCTTTTCTTTTTTAAAAGGTTTCGAAAGTGAAAGGCAATTATTTTTTTTCTAATTATTCCCTCGCTCAGTGCTTGAGACTTTCTTTTCTATTATTCGTTTGTCCGAAATGAAGGATTAAATCCGATGACTCGTAACGGGAGTAAATGATTAGAGTCAAAGTTACCCAATCACGCCCTAGGTTAAGTTGATTGTTATAATGCCCATAACTAGATTTTCTTTACGTCATTAAAACTATTGTTGATTTTCTGAAAAAGCAAGCACACTGTAAACAGTTTTCTGAGAATTTGAAAAACGTTTCATAATGATTTTTATTGTACTTGCTGTGTCTTAGGTGTGTTGGTGGGATGAGCTTTTTAAGCGATGCCAAAACAGATATAAATAATTGCAGTCATAAAGTTAATTAAATAGGAATAGTCATTAGTCAACGTTTTAGCGCATAAAATTCGCAAAAATTTTGTGTGCTAAAGCGTTGATCATTCCAATTTTTTTTCAAGCACAATGGTATTTATTCGACTCCTCTAAAGTTAATTGTTAATGAAGTTAAAAAAATAATATTAAAACTTTACAAACATTGAAAATAATTTGGGCTTATAAGCTTTTCTCAATTAAAGTCATCAATAAAAGTATTTATACATTGTAAAAATGAGTGTTGTTTTTACAACATAATACAGCTAATTTTATAGTAATAAACTGTAAAAATTGCTAATTTTACAGTAAGAGACTGTCAAATTGCTCATTTTACAGTACTAAACTGTAAAATTGCTAGCTTTAGAGTTTATTACTGTGCATTTCAGTTTTAAATTGGAGCCTCGGCTGCCAGTATTACACTGTAAGAACAACAGTTCATTTTTTACAGTGTAAATGCTGTTCCACTCATACACTTTCGATGGCAAATACTTTCTGTCACTCACAAGCATTAAATCAATGTATTTAAAGATACAGTATTCATAGCTCTTTTAGTAACAAATGAAAGTTACGAGTAATTCTTCTTGAATATGGAAAGTTTTTATTATTTTTTATTCTCATAATACTGCAATATCTTTTAAAATTGTAAAGTTGCGAGAAGCTGAAAGAAAATTACATAGCCTTAGTTAGAACTGCAAGAGAAGTTTTGTGAACTGTCACGGAGAACTGTTCGGGTTTAGCTTTCCAAGGAGCAGGAGGTAATAGTTTACCTCTCAAATTTAACGAGTAATTGAAAACGGCCTTATATAGCGGCAGTGCAGATTTGTTTCTCGTCAGCTGTAGTGTAGACTTCATTACAGTAATCCGAAGCAAGACAGGGGTCTGAAAACGTTACGGAGTATTTGGTATCGCAAACTTTTTGTGGTAAGTGTGAACTTAAAGAAATAATTGAATGCAGAAATGTCTCCAATGGGTACATCAAGACTATAAAGTGGTGCGAGATTTTTTAAAAAAAAGGTGGAAACCAGTAAAAAAAGCTATTTTTAAAAATATTTTTTCTCCTTTATTTTTATATTATCGGTTTATATATCCGCTTTAAGAAGCACATTGTTAATTATATTAACATATATTATTCCTACTTTAAGCGTTTGTAACTTTACTAAAAATAATTCATTAAAAAAAATTTTCATGTTTAAAGAAAATGTGTCTACATATGTCGGTTTATAATAAAATTGAACTTATGCTGCCCTATTTTCAATTTCTTTTTTCACTTCACATTTAGCGCCACTAGCTTCCTATATAAGCTGTGTTTCGCCACTACTGATGTCATTAAAAAGATAACATTGACACTTTTTACACAGCAGTAACAGAGTGAAGTTTTTTACATAATAATAATTAAAACACGTTGAATGGTGTAGGTGATGATAAAGAGGACTTATTTTAAGGTTTCCTACTAGTTACTGACGTTCTGAGGAGTTCTGGGCTTATGGACATGGTCTAGTGTAGAGCACCTATAGAAGAGTTACAGTGACCTTAGTATAACTCCTCTAAGGGTGCTCTAGACTTAGTATAGTTCTTAGTATAGTCTAGAGCTAGATTAAGAAGCATTAGAAGCAATAGCAATAAGAGCCCAAAACTTGGCCCCCTAAAATAGTTCAGAAGATGCATCATACTACTCAACATGTGTCCAACATCAAAATTTGAACATAACTTGGAAAAGAAATATTATGATCATAACTTAATTCACATACTTACAATCGCTACATCAATAAATTTTGGAAAAGCTTACTTTTATTTATTAAGCATTGTAAAGTAAAAATTAACATCGATGTTGAAACGCAAGTTCGGCGTCTTGTTTCATTCATCACCGAGCAAGCAGTACACATTCATCGAGAATAGTTTTCTCTCTCTCCTTCAGAAAGATCAAGAAATCTTTAGTGCAGCTATATACGTACTTGACGTTTAACTCACTGTAAAAGAGGCTGAAACACTGAAAGAGAAAAACCGAAAGAAGGGTTTTATAGGAAGCGTTCCCATTTGCTTTTGTAGGAGAATTCACTCCGTAAAATATCAATTCTCATTGTTGCTACATCGGTTTCCGTCCCTGCATTGAAATAATTTATCGTCTGTGTGAGTTTATTTCTTTTCAGGAACGTTCGAGGGGACATAACGAAAGGCAAACGATAGGCTGCTGTCTCTATTGCTGATATGGATGATTTAGGTGCAAAATATTTAAGAAACACTAACTACTAATGTTTCGAATATAAATTTATACAATTAAGGTTTTGCTTAGCCTAGATTATATGTAAGCTTTTTAAATGAAGAAATATTAGTCAGAAATTTCATTAAGAAAGAATTAACTTCTCTTTCATTAAAGATTGTTACACTTGACTACTTAAATAGCGTTCGGGCGATTCTATTGGCAGTAAATATGCTAAATATTCTGTTTATTAAAATTGTCATTCTTCTTCAAACTTTCAATAAAAAACTATCAACTAGATCAGGGCTTCCCAAACTTTTTAAGTAGCGGACCCCTTTCATGAATAAAAGTTCGGAGCGGACCCCTGTCGTTAGATAAAGTGAAAAGATAATTTTTGTTCGTAGTGAATTGAACTTGAAATAAATCAACTAGTAGCATATGTAGGATTTTCCTCCAGTGGGAGATTTATTTTTTCTCAACCAAATGTGAACATTGTTTGCCCCCCCCCCCGCTCCCCTCAAAGTAAACGAAGTTGAAAATTTAACTTAAACCAGACCTGGGCTAGATTTCTTGACGGTTACTTTAGCGGGAGAAAAACAAATTATGGCGCATTTTTCTCGTAATCTCAATTTTGCAGTCATAAATATTCAAATTTATTTTTTGTCACTAAAAAGAAGTTCATATCTACTAATATATCTTTCGTAACGAAGACCGTAAGTTAAACTGCACCTAGTTTAAGTGCATAAATTTTTGCATACTGTACCTTAAAAAAAAAGCGCAATTTTATACGATTTGTGTCGATGTTAGAGCAATTTTTGGCGCACCCAACCCCAGAAAATTTAAAAATTTTGAGCCTTAAAAACACGTCAGAAGGCCTTTTTTTTAGACATATTAGGAGGAGCAATAGGTCCAAGACAGCACATCAGGCGATTTTTCAAAATCCTTGCTTTAAAAATTCTCTTTTGAAAGGTCTTTTTGTTAACAATTAGATTAAATGAGGTATGGGGATAATCTGCCGGATTTTTTTTTTATTTTGATTGAAATTTCAATGAATAATTTCTTGCAATTGCTAAATTACAGCATTTCAAACGCACTTTTAGAGTTTGGTTATGTTAGGAAAGAGGGATATTCGTGCGCTCCACAAATTTTTTTGAAATGGAAGTGTTATAAACGTAGAAATCTGCCATTTGAGTAACGAAATGGTGCAAGGAAAGATCCCCGGATATTTTTAAAAATTAAAAGTTACAATTTCAAACGTAGACTAACCCTGATGATATTAAAGAAAGTGGAGGTTAGTAACTGTTCTCCAGAAATTTTTCGAAATTATAGTTGTAAGAGCACTAATCCATACGATCAACACTGAATTCATGTGGGAGTGAAGTTTCGGGGACCGTCTCCGGTAAAGTTCTTGAAATTAAAGTCTTAAAAGTATCTTGGAAGGTAGTTTCCAAGGCTTAGCCTGAAGTTATGTCAATCAGATATCCACATTAACATGTCAATCAAATATTCGTATTAACATGTCTATCAAATATTCATATAAACATGATGACAGACAGTACGATTTTGTCAGGGAGCAGAAAACGGTTTGACCGCATGATATTGCAGCAACCTGTCTCAAAATATTGAGTATGGCATAAAGGGCAACTGCATACTTCGAAAAGGAAAACTCTAGTTTTCAAAAGCAAAAAAGTAATTTGAAAGCTTTAAAACCCTTTTTTTTCGTGATTCACCGCGAACCCCCGACTAAAGCTCGGCGGACCCCTAAGGGGTCCGCGGACCACAGTTTGGGAAGCACTGAACTAGATAAAAATAATAATTGATGTTTTGCATCGTACAATTAAGAATCACAATTTTTCAATTTTTGCATGTTCTTAGATTTGCAAATGGGAAATACAACTTTTTAAAGGAATCATATGCTATGTCGCTCTCAGTTTTTGCATAAGAGTATTTCTCTAATGTTTCGAATTTTGCATACATTATTTACAAAAGCACACTGATTAGATTTTGAATTATTTTTCTTAACAGATTTCAAATTATTCTAAAAATATCACAGTTTTTTTCCCTTATATTTCTCTTTCTAATCATTAGTGTAGTGTTTTACGTGCAAAGCGAGTAAGTATGTAATATTACAGGATTAACAAAATAATGTATTCTTAATTTCATTTATTCTTTAATTCATTTTTTCTTAAATCGCAAAAAAGGATTTCGTTTTTCTAAAAAGTTGGAGAAACATACATTTTGCTCATAATTAAATCTTGTTTGTGCTAAAAAATATCAGTCTGACCCAAAGTGAAAGAGCTCATTAAAATTTATCAGTATATTGTAGCTCTTTTCTAATCATTTCATCCATTTTATCACCAATGATTGTAAGTTTAAATTCCCAAAAAAGGATTTGCGATGCTTAGGAACATGATATTACAATCTTTTAGAGAGGCATATTCTACCATTTAAAATTTAAACGGCCATGATAGTGAGTTAAGGATTGAGCCACATTTTGGCTCGTTTTAAATACCTTCTCAGCATTATATCCATAATCATGATCATCTGCAAGGGCGGATACAAGGAAGGGACGATGGGGGCGATCGCTTCTTCATTGAGGGACTCTTCTGAAGCTGTTTTCAGATTTTGAAGTTCAAAAAAGGCTATTTCAGTTGATCTTCGATGATATTAAGGGAAAGGGTGGGGATTTCGGGCTCTGACTTGGAAATTTTTCGAAATGGAAGACCAAAACATTTGTAATCAACATGTGTTAACAATGGTGTTTGGCAAAAAAAAAAAAAAAGGGCAAGTAAGAAAAAAAAATCAATCGCCCCTCCCTTGGAACATTTCTGGATCCGCCATTGATCATCTGAAGGTTAAACTTAATACGATCAATATTAATATTAATATTAAGATTTCAAAAAAATTGCTTTTCAAAAAATTACGTATTTCAGGTAAAGAATAATCCTACGCTACGATAATGCAATTTGCTTGAAGTCGCTAAATCCTGTTCCTGATTTCATTATTGGTATTGAAAACGAGAAGATTTATGTCAAAATGTTTTATCCACTGACTCAGTCTGTTTTCATGCCTTTTTTTTTTACTCAATATGGGGCATAATTAGGTTCAGAAATGTTTAAGAAAGCTGATTCACAGATGAGATTCACAAAATATACATCTGTGAAAGTCACTGTATGGAAGGACTTAGTTTTTAAAACATCCGTCATTTCATGCTGTCCCAACTGAGCTTAGAAGAATGAAATAAATTACTTGTTGTGGCATGAGACTCCTGAAACAGCTGTAGAGTCTTTTTGCAGATTTTTATGCCTAATAAATATTAAATCATGTGATTTGAAATTGTCTTTGTGAAAAGAGTCTTCATTTTACGATACTTAATGATGTTTTCTCAGACTTCTGACTAGATTTAACCGTAAAGCTACTTTTATCAATCGTTTGATGCTTTATTCAGACACAGTCTTCTCGAAAAGTTCTAAATAGTAACGAATGATGTGTACTTAACAAGAAAACAGTTCTAGTGTCTTGCAGTTTAACAGGATAGCACTTATGACGATCATTAGGACCAACCGTTTCCTCCCTCACTTTAGCGACGCCCCCCGTTATATTCCCAATGTGTCTATCTCTGAATATTATGACAGACTCATTTCTTCCCTATACGATAAAGGGGGACTTAATCCCTCTGGGGAACCTTCCCCCCTTTAAGCTCTCACCCCTTTACTTTCGCCTTTTGCAAAAGATCGTTGGGCAATTCATTTTTAAAAGGAAGGTGAACAGGATTCTCCTTCCTGAAGAGGCACTTCCTATCGTGTTCGAATGTTCTTTAATGCATCGCTTTTCGGAGAAGTCTATCGGAATAAGCAAGGCTGGAACGGAATTGGTTGAGGAGACCGTCTATTGAAGATGAGAGCAATTTTGCGGGCGACAGTTTTTTTATTTTCTTAGTTTGCGAGTGCAAATCCGTTGCAACGCGTACTGGGAATTTAAGTAGTTTCTCAAATGTAGGAAAGAGAGAGAGAGCAATGAAAGTGGGAAAGAAATATTGCTTTCTGTGAGTACTTTTGTGTCAGATATGCTACTTGATCTCGACTCAAGCACGGAAACCTATTATGGTCAATAATACTACAGTCAAATCTGGTTAATCTTGACTTAGTGAAAAGGCTCATTTTACCAGAAAGATAATTTGTTAAATGCAACAAAAAATTTCAAATTAGCGCCAGGAATTTTGTGAAACATTAAGAAAAGTGTCTACCATGCTTACAAAAAAAAAAAAAAAAAAGTTAAGTAATAATTAACCTTAAATTGTACAATAAAACATTTACAAGGGAATAGTATTCTTTTAGTTGAAAAATACTTGTCAATTTTTGCAAATATTGACAAACTGGCATTCAATTCTGCCAACCAAAAGTAATTTTTCATTACTAAGTATTTGGACCAATCTCTTACTTACTGCAATGATGTGATATATTATTGAAAATGGCTCTTTCAGGTTTAATAAATAAATAAAAGAAAGCGAAGTACAATCATTGATTTGCTTCAAACATTATGCGCAGTAAAATATGATTTACGTGTTTTATAATTATTTTCCTACAGAAAAGTTGATAGGAATATACCTATGCACTAGCGTACCAAAATTATCTACTATAGGATCTTTTGATCAAAACAGTCGTCATATGTATAAATAATTGATCAGGATAGGCAATGACGTCAACCAAGGTCTCCCCACCCCCGTACTACTACGATATTGTATCTATACATTTGTAGCCATTCCCATTGGCTGGGCTAGTTGGTTCGATATTTTAAATTTTTCAGTATGATACTTAAAACATTTTGCTTGAACTTTTACCAGTCACTGCAATTAATTTCTCAATCAAAATTTAAGGTCACTAAATCGATATACAGCGAAGATTCTTTAAATAAGCCATCTATTTGAGGGTATAAAATTGGCTTTGAACAAGTGCGCTTTGAATAGAGATAACGAGTAAAACCAATGCATAATTCATACTTCAAAAAATTATCGTTGAATTACAGTATACATGTATATGTTATGTCTTTATAGTGGGAAGAAGTGAATTAATTAGAGTTCGATGTTGATTTTACAACAATTTTTTATAAACACTTTTATGTTCAAATATTTTTTTACTTCTCTAATGGTTATTTATTTTTCATTTCCAACTAGAGTCAAAGTTTTGACTTAAAATTTTTGTGATTAAATTGACCAATTTACCATGTTGAGAACTAATTTTTTACATAATTCCAAGGAAGTCCGACGGAAGTTCTATGGTACCGAGAGGCAATAAATGAACTTTTGATCTGGTTATTAAAAAAGTAAATAAGATTAAACAAAATTTTTGGCATAGTAGAATATATCTTTTCAACATACAAATATGAAACAATGAATTCCTTTTGCACACGAGCGCGCTCGCGTGTGTCTGTGTGTGCGTCTGTATATATGTATATAAATATATGCAAGAATATTCCATCTAGACTTAATAACTCTAAACCGCTGCTTGAGCGTGGGCTCATTTAGCATTTAGTCATCTTCCATTAAATGTATTCCCAACCCCTTTGCAATCGCCAGCAAATCTCTCCATACTTCTTCCCAGTCCACAATGGACGGGGGATGTCCCGTCCATCCATTTTCCAGGAGAGGGTCTGACCCTGGAATGGTTAATGACGCAACCTGGAAAGGGGGGGGGCGCACTCCCCCCTCGATGGCCGGCCATTAGTCCTCCGCCTTAAAGAGGGAATCAGAATCTCGTTGCCAAGTTATTAGAGCCTCTCCGTGAATTGATTAGGAGTAGGATGAAGTGGGAGGAAGGGACGCTGGTTGAAGATTTTTTTTTCTCTGAGGTAAATTGGAGGGAGTGCAGTTTTGTGTTGATGACGATTAGTATAGTTTTGTAATATGAATGTGTTCGAAGGGTTGCAGTAAAAGAAAATGTGCTTGTTTCTTCGAGTGAAGTGCACTCCGTAATTTAATTGCTAGCACTTTCGTAATAGATAATTTTCATGCTCTGAATTGCTTACTGTAGGTAAGATATCATTATTTTCCATCGTTTTCGCCGCAAAATGCAAAGTAATTAGATAAAGGAACAATTCGAAAAATGTGATTATATAGTATTCGTATAGAGTTTAATTTGTAGAGGTTATCCCTCTAGAAAGAATAAGAATTTAAATTGACAGAAAACTATTTTGATTTTTATTACTTTTTGACAAAAAACTTCAATCAAGCATACTTTTGAAGAAAAATGCTATTAGGGTGAAAAAATCATAGCGGGGAGCATGATCTTTTGTTAGTGATTAATTTTCTCGAGGAAAAATTGCTAAACTTTTTTCACTGAGGTAGAATATGGAATTTTAAAACTCAGATGGAACAGAGAAACTTTTTGCATCAAGTAGTCAAGAATGCTCAGTACGTACGTTTGAATATGCATTTTTTCTGAAAAGTTTGTGTAGTAATTATTTACTTATTAGGGACTTTTGATTCTATAAAATTTCTTATTTTAATTAAATGTTTTTAAGATAGAGAATTAAATATTTCCAAAGAGTTTAAGAAGTTAGTAAACTATTTGCATATATGTAATTTGAAAGTTTTGAATAGTCCTCCCTATATTTGTTTCTTAATTTACTTTTCGGAAATTCTTTGATAGGCGAGATTTCTGTGAAACCAGAGAATCGCTTTTCAAGTGTCCTAAACTCTAATTACAAATTGAGGAGTGAATTCTTAATCATTTTTCTTTCCGACGTTTTCGTCCATTATTTTCACCAGTTCCGGACACTTCACTGAATGGCTAATCTGTTGGTACTTCATTCATAACTCCCAGTTTTTTTTTTTTTTTTAAGCGGAAATAATATAATTTTTTTATTACAATCAATCCCGTGCAAAGTTTCTTATTTGCTTTACCTGAAACTTTTTAAACTGAGTGAGTTTCGGCAACATTTCTTTATTTAATTCATTATTATTATTGTTTAATTTCCGGTTTTGCGCGTCTGACTCAGCCTTTTATCCCTTCACTGTGTGAGAAAAATGAGTGCCAAGCGAGCTTGGAAACTAAATTCAGGGATTCCGCGTTCGACTGACCACCTAACTGGAACTTTTGCCTTACACCCTAGAGCTTTTAGTCACAAACACTGATATGTGTATTGGCCTCCTAGGTCTGTTGTGCCACACTGACTTTTAATTACTATTTAATATTTAATATTTTATTTTATCATTGTTTATCTTCGTCTTTTAACTCTGACCACATTTATGATGATGGGGTTTTTTTTTGAACGACTTTTGACAAGATGTATAGACAGCCTATAGTAACAGATGGCTCGAAAGTGGATATAAGTTTTTTCAGGGCTGTATTTAAGGGGTGGGTTTTTAGGTTCAAACCCCCTCCGTCTTTTTTCAAAACTATTCCAAAAAATGCTTTTCGTACAATTTTTTTGCTGAAAGAATTATTGTTACTATTTAATTTTTCATTTTGTTATATATATTTTTAAATTTTATTTAAAAATCGAAATTATCGTCATTGAATAGTTGTAAAAATTAAGTGTTTGATCCGCATTAGGTATTTTTATTGCAGTTAATGCAAACACTATTCCTTACAGAGCAATACATTTTTAACTATTGCGATTTATAATTTGCGAATTTCGAATACCACTTCAAAACTCTTTGAACTTGAAAGTAGCACACTCTATATTTTACGCATTTTATAAGCGCCATAAAATAGAAATTTCCGAAGCGTTACTTCGAACGCTCTTATAAGAGTGAATGGGTCATTCCACCGAAAATGGTACAAATCATGTCCGAGACTTTAGAATTTTTAAAAATTTTATATGTCCACTCTGTTACACAAAGTGATCAAAATATTCAAAATTCTTTCAAAAATGAGTCATGTACCAGTTATTTACACTTCATTACACACAAATAAATGGAAACTCAACAAAAAAGTGATTAGTTGGTGAAAATTATTTAAATTGATAATCTTAAGGAAATTGTTTCTGACATGATTTGTACCATTTTCTCTGGAATGACCCGAATACATCTAGGATTTTGAGTGATTGAAAGACATCGAATATGTAAGAAGGGCGAAGCTATGCAGTGTACATATCAGATTTTTTCCTTCATTGAAAATATCCCTCATTTTTTTTATATTTTTTAAATTAATGCCCTTCAAGCATCTATTGCAGCAAAAAGCAATAGAATATAGAATATGAAATCAAAATTTACTGATCATACAAATTTCACGAGAAATGTTTTTGGTAAAACCCTCCCCGAAACAAAGTTATGGTTACGGCCTTGAGTTTTTTCCTCATTAAGCTTTATTTCAATAGCTGTTATTCATTTATTTGCTTATTTTTGTCATTGATGATTCTTATGCTTGTTCATTTTTAACATTCATGTTATTATTATTGTATTTCATCTTGTGAGTTTTTAATACAATAATACTTATGCTTGTTCATTTTTGCATTCATGTTATGATTATTGTATTTTATCTTGTTTAAGTTTTTAATACAATTAAACCTTTTTACTAAGCCTTTTTTGACACCTCCATGGCTGAGCGACATAAAGCACACGTTCTGACAGCTTCCGAAGCGCAGTAAACAGGTAATATCTTAATATATAAAAATTACGTGTCCCTGTGTTTGTGGCCAATGGATTCCTCAGCTACTGAACCGATTTTAACCAAATTTTACACGCAGTTTCAGTTTGGTCCAACTTAAATGATAGGATAGTTTTTATCTCAATTTAGGACCGCAATATAATTTTTACTGCAAATTAGGTATTTAGCTACCAGCTTTTCTGTGTTCTTGGCTAAGCCTTTTTACTAAGCCTTTTTTGACACCTCCATGGCTGAGCGACATAAAGCACACGTTCTGGCAGCTTCTGGAGAGCAGTAAACAAGTAATAATCTTTCTTATTCTGTCTTATAATATATAAAAATTACGCGTCCCTGTGTTTGTGTCCAATTGGTGTCCTCAGCTACTGGACCGATTTTAACCAAATTTTGCACGCAGTTTCAGTTTGGTCCAACTTAAATGATAGAATAGTTTTTATCTCAATTTAGGACCGCAATATATTTTTTATTGCAAATTATCTATTTAGCTACCAGCTTTTTTGTATTCTTGGCTAAAATTCTTTAGACATACCCGGAATGCCACCACATAATCTGCGGTTAAAAATTGGTTCACCCATAGTTCTTCTACGTAATTTAAATCCACCGAGATTATGCAATGGTACGCGTTTAGTATTCAAAAAAATCACCGGGAACATTATTGAGGCAATCATTTTGACTGGCAAGTTTAAAGATGAAGTAGTTCTGTTGCCACGTATCCCAATGACACCGTCAGAATCTTCAATACCCTTCAAAAGGCTACAGTTTCCCATTCGTTTAGCTTTCGCCATGTCCATTAATAAGTCCCAAGGACAAACAATGTCAATTTACGGTTTGGATTTAGAAAATCCATGTTTTTCCCATGGGCAACTATAGGTCGCTTGCTCCCGTGTGGGAAAACCGTCCAATCTATTTTTGTTTACAATAGACAGATTAACAAAGAATATTGTGCTCCGATTAGTGTTGAGTTAAACTGAAATTAAAAATGCTTATAATTCAAAAAATAACAAAGAATATTGGTTAATTATCTACCCTACCTACATTATTAAAAAATAAAATGCAACATTAAAAAATAAAATGTTACAATAGCAATTAGCAAATTTTTAATTAACTTAATTGCTATAAGCTTGAATATAATATTTCTAAGTACTAAAATGCTACATTTTTTGTTGATTTTTTGTTTCTATCAAACTTAGGAAATTTTTGTTCGATTTTTTTCATATTTTGACCTCAAATTCATATTTATATAAAGTTGATCTCTGTAACGGTAATAAAGTTTTTCGTTTCTATTGAAACATTATAGTTTAACCCATACCTTAGCCACAGCAACGCGTGGCCGGGTCAGCTAGTAATTTATATTTCCATCTAGTTGCATGTAAATAATATTGACAGTTACAATACCGAGCACGCAAAAAAGTTCAGTTACACTTATTCTTTATTCGTGAGGGTTAGTTATTAAAAACAAACCTACTGTGGTTTATTTTTAATAACTAACACTGGTGACGGTTGCTCTGTATGTTTACCTTTTGAGCACTTTTAATTAATTTCAATAACTTTATTACTTGATTACATATTGTTGAGAATCTTAAAATTTCGTCGAAATTTTCATACTTGCTAAGTTATTAAACATTGTGAAAATAATTAAATTTTTGTATTAATAAAAAGCCACTCCTTTGCAAATTGCTTTAAAGCAAACAAGTATTTCAAGTTAATTTGTAATCAAATAGATAAAATGACACAGTTTCTGTTGTTTCAATTTTTTATACTTTATACTGCATAAAGCATGCTGTTGAAATCGGCAAACTATTCGAATGTGGAACAAAAGATTTAAAATTGCTTGGTATTAATAAGTTAATGAACAAACTTTTTTTTCTATCATTTTGCTTCTCACGTCCAAATACATTTTCCTCAAGACAAATTTATGCAAATGAAATTGTCAAAATACAAAGAAACAGGTTTCCAAGCGCTGAGAATTTTTTCCGGAAAAAAATCTTCCTCTCGCGAAAACCTCAACTTTCGCCAAATTCAAATATTTATTCTCGTCAACAAAAGAAGTTTCATTGCTGGCAAACAGAGAAGAAAACGAACTGATTTTATTTACAGCCAGTAAGCCAAAATGTGACACAAAAATTCGTCAGCAACAAGACGCAAAGAAATCCTCCGAATTATAAATAAGCATTCGTATTGAAACTCATACAGGAGAGGTCTTGCGCTCCCCCAGATTATATTTTAATTAAACGGCTTCTATTTGTTTATATTTCATCGAAAAGAACTGTGAAGGTATTAGCTAATTAACGAAAGGTGGATGTACTAATTGCTCTCATTAATACAGTAAGGCCTCCCAAATCCTTGGGTAAACAATTTTCTAAAACTTGCGCCGGGAAACTGTAAACATTTACTAAACTGTATATTTGTTCTCTTTGCTGATAATTTAAGGATATACATAATTCGAATGAATTTTTTCAGTTGTGCCGAATTAGTAAGTGTGTATGGATAGTTTTTTGCTCGCAAATCTAGCACTGAAATGTTAGATTTCAATTAGCAAGCTATTTACCAGAAAATACCTCATCTGCTCGCTCCCCCTTTGGATTTTTAAAAAGGAATTTCAACGCTTTGCGTCTTCCTTGAATTGAATAAGGGAGCAAAAAAAGGGAATATTTATTTCTCAATTAAGGCTTAATTAGTAGGAAGAAATCTCTATACCTTTCTAATTTCCCAAATTTAACGTGGCTCTCTTTTTTTCACAAAAGCATCTTCCTTATGTATTAATACATGCTTTCTCCCATCTTATCCATTAGTATTGAAACGATATACGCCATATTTTCACTTTATTTCTTTAATTGAAATGGCATCACCAAGGTATGCGTCGAGCGGATTGCGTATCCGTTTGTTTTTTAGTGTTTTTTCAGCCTTTTTAACATTAATGTGTAATTAGCAAAAGTACAAAAATGCTTCTTCCGTTTTATTCCGGATAATTTTCGCTTTATTTTTGAAAAGGCTGAAGTTATAATTACTTTTAGGGTGATGAAAAAATTCGAAATATTCTCTATAAATGAAATAATTACATTATTCTTGTAATAAGGGCTCATTTTCTGCGAACGATGTGTTTATGAAAAGGGTTTTTTACTTAATTATTAGATTAACTTAATTAATACTCTTGTATGCATTTTCAGCTTTTATTGACCCTCTTAACAATCATAATGATGTCACTTAGTATCAAATAGTAAATATGAAAAAAAAAATCTTTACAATTACTTGGGTTTTTAACAAACAATACAATGTTTTTAGAAAACAAAATTTTAATTTCCCCTAGTTGTGTTAGTTAAAAATTAATAGGACGCATTTCATTAATACTTCTATTGCATCTTTTAATTTCTAGTAATTGTCTATGCTTTTAGCTATGAGGCACAAAAATGTGTACATTTGATTTCAATTTTCTTCTACAATTTTCTAACTTTGAATTAAAATAGTTGCAGTAGTTTATTTTTACATCGAGTTAGAATACTTTTCTTTTTATTATTACGTAAATCTTATTTAGTTGCTTTTTTAGGACTAAATATTCATTTAATTAGTCTAGAGATAACGCACGAAAGGAGAATACTATTTTGGAAGCTAAAAGTTACACCAAAAATGTTGGTAATAATCGACTAGCAATCTCCTAAAAACTACAATTCAGCTAAAATTTCCTTATAAACTGTAAAGAAGAACAATTTTACATTAACAGTGATGCATATTTATTCTTCCACGTGTGCCTTAATGAAAATTTCTTTTTTGTGGTTGCCGTGTCATAACTAATTAATAATTACTATTAAGCTATTTGTTGGCATTGCTTCGAGAGGTTGAAATTCTTTATTAACCAACACAAGAAAGATTTACAACACAAAGAGAGGAAATAACACCCAGGGCTTCGCAGGGAATTGAACTCGCTACCTCTGACTTTCGAAGTGAAGCTTTTACCTCAGAGTCACGGAGGTCCCAATTGGTCCCAATTAAAACTTATTAAGAGAGTAACAATATTCAGCAATTAGAGCGACATTATATGATTTGCAAAGTTTACGGCTATGGCGAAATGAGAAAAGGGAGGAAGAAAATATTATCACGCACCAAAAGATCCACATCCCCGTCCGTTCTTTGTTCCCCGATCCAAATGGACGGTGATTATTCAGGGATTTGCATTCAGCGACGGACTATCAAATTAATTAACCCGGGACTGTGTCTCACTCTCTAATAGTCCTGGCCGGACCTGCGGTGGGCGGGGTGCAGAGATGGACGCAATTCATTGTCACACGTAATTAAAGCTTCCCTCGATGCTTATTCAGTAGCCGGACTCCATCGTCCGGACTCATAAGCGGTGGCATTTAGATCGCTCTCCGGGTGCGGAGAGAGATGGAGAGAGAGATGTTCCTTTTCTGCTGCAGGGAGATTGATTGCGTCCAAGGATTCGGGTGCAGGTCAGTTGGAGTAGTTGAAACGGAGGGACATTGAGGTTTTGCAACAAAAAGAGCGATGATTGTGTAACCAAACTTCAGAATTCGAAGAAATGTGTTCTGTTTTTATAATACACTGAACTCCGTTTTACGTGATAGCGATTAATGTTGTCAGTTGTTTAATGTTATCAGAATCGTTAAGTCCCGCCCGGTTGTGTATAAATGCTGATAGATATAAATATTACATTGTAAGAAAGCTCCGAAACTCTAAGCATTTCTAAATTCTTTAAATTTTAATGTGAGAAGAGAAGTATTCAATGGCTCAGTAAAATAGAAAACATGCATTAAAGAATATCCAATCAGTTTGAACTAAGCTCAGACAATAAAAAAAAAAAAAAAACGATGATTGTTTACCAAATTTCAGAATTCGTGGACATTAGTTGTGTTCTATAATACATGCAGCTGATTGCTATAAATACAACGCCGTAAAAAAAAAAATTGCGTTATTTTCCTGCAATGTTTCGACATTTTACGGACTTCCACGAGTTTAAAGTTTGAGTCAAATATGTTTACGAAAAAGTTTCCTGAAATGCTACAGGTCTCATGAATGTAGACTTCTCACTGTTATGAAAAGAGTTTCTAGTTACTAGTTACCAGTATAATAATTAATTCAGCGTACGTCTTCAGCTCAATTACAGCCCGTCTGGATTGACTGAGCCCCAAACAAGGACAAAATGCAGTTTCTGGGTATTGTAACTTTTCAGGAATTGTAGTCAAATAAGCTGATCGGTACTTGCTTGCAACTCTGCTTTATCTTCAGCCATATTTTGCTTTAGGAGCTTTCCTGGTAAACCAGGAAGGTTTCAAGAGATTACCATAGACAAGTATAAGTTTTCTTTAAAGCTTCTAATTTGTTACGAAAATATGACTGACTTTCATTGGATTTTTTTTACTGAATTATTCAGAAAGATTCTAGGTTTGTTTCAGGAATGTTACTGACTTACATGCTAGCTGTCCTATTTTTTTCCTTTCATATAGCACTGTCAAAAGTTATACCCATTAGCTGTTTATTATTTTCGAGGAACGTATCCAATTGTTTTTATGATGTAGAGTGACTCATATGTTTTGCAATATATGACATATGTGCATTTTTGCAACGTATTCCTAACGTGTTAGCATATGCATGAACTGCGTAAAACGAATCAATAAAAATGCCGATATTTATGCTTTTTACAGTTTCCATATTGGTTGTTTCAGATAGCATAGTTTTAATGTACTATCAAGGAATCTTTTGAATGAGTGATAAGCATACGATGTAATAGTTTATACTTAAAAGCTGAAAACTCAATAGAGGTCGTGTTACGTGTTTTTAAGAAAGAAGATTAAGAGAGAGCGGGATACAAAAAAGTGTTGTAGTCATGGGAACCAGAATTTTCTTTTTTTTTTTGGAAACATTGTGCTAGAGGTAATGTAAGGAAAGAAATTTATATATAAACTCTAAACAAAGCTAACACTTTACGTTAAATGATAAAAATCATTTGCTTTCTTGTGTACGAATATGTTTTACCTTCATTCAAACTTTGCTTTAAGAAAGAGATAAAAATAAAATTTTGTGCTTAACGAAAATCAGGTAGAGAAGTCCTTAACTAATAATAAAGCTGAAGGTGGGTCTGTTTTTCTTTCTTTCTTTCTTTCTGTCTGTCTGTTACGCGCGTATTGCTAAAATCGTTCGGTCGATTTTCATGAAATTTGGCACAAAATTAGTTTGTAGAATGGGATTTTGCACTACTAAGCGTTTTTTCGAAATTCTATTTCGTTCTTTTTCTATTCTAATTCTTAGCTCAATTTATTTTTCATACAAATTTCTATAAAATGGGGAAGAAATATTTCATTCACGTTTTCAAGTCTTATGTCATTCGAAAGCTTGAAATTTTCTGCTAAAAATTATGTTAGTTTGAAGTTTCTACGATCATTAGAAGAGCTTTAATAATTGTTCTTACACTGCTCGACATTGAAAATGCAACACCAAGAAGGAGTGGTCAGAAATTCATGCAAATTTTACCGTAGACGCACGTCACTGAGTTATGCAAATGATATGAAATGCGCAGCTCTCCGACGCACGTGAAGTAAGATATAAGAGAGTAAAGTTGAAAAGTGGGCTATGTTCATGTTGGTTTTTCTGCCAGACTAATTATCGGATAAATTTGGTTTTTGTCTCGAAGGATACGTGTGATAGGAGGAAATGCCACGCCGTCCTCAACGAAGACACTTCCAGCATATAGACGACTTTACAAGGGGTATGGTGATCGGACTGAGAAGGGAAGGTTGGTCCATACGTCAAATTGCAGCTGATACCCTCATGGATGCAAGCACTGTGCATCGGCTGTGTCGGAGATGGTTGGAAAGAGGAAATGTAGCCACATTGAGGGGTGCAGGTGCAGCCAGAGTGACGTCAGACCGCTTGGATCGACGGATTCACCGACAAGCTGTGGCGGACCCGCAAGTCACTTGTACGTCGATTCTGCTGCACGTGCAAGGTACCCTGGATGTTCCTGTGTCGACCAAAACTATTTCCCGTCGACTGATTGCACGTGGCCTGCAATCACGGTGCCCGCTAAGAAGACTGCCATTGACCTCACAGCACAGACTCCAACGTTTGGAATGGTGCCGGACCAGAGCGACGTGGATGGCAGAATGGCAAACCGTAGTGTTCTCAGATGAATCCCGCTTCTGTTTGTCCAGCGATAGTCATCGCATACGTGTGTGGCGTCGACGTGGAGAAAGATCGAATCCGGCAGTAACTGTGGAACGCCCTACAGCGCGACAACGTGGCATAATGGTTTGGGGCGCTATTGCATACAATTCCGTATCACCTCTAGTTCGTATTCAGGCCCACTATGACGGCCCAACGATATGTAGATAATGTACTGCGGCCGGTGGCAATCCCCTACCTTCAGGGTCTGCCAAATGCAATTTTTCAACAAAATAACCCCCGGCCTCACAGTGCTCGAATCAGCTAACATGCTCTACGAGGTGTACAGATGCTTTCCTGGCCACCATACTCTCCTGACTTGTCACCAATCGAACATGTGTGGAACGTGATTGGACGCCGTTTGCAGAACCTGCCACTGCCTCGTTCAGAGGACGAACTGTGGCAAATGGTTGAAAGGGAATTGAGTGCCATCCCTCAGGACACCATCCGCAGGCTTATTGACTCCATGCATAGACGTGTTTCTTCGTGCATCGCTGTCCGCGGTGGTCCTACTTCTTACTGAGCCGACGCCGTCCTCGCTCTGAATTTTGCTTATTTATTTTGAAATAAATATCACTTATTGTTCCATGCTGTCTCTGTCTTCTTACCAAATTTCATCAATTTCTGACCACTCCTTCTTGGTGTTGCATTTTCAATGTCGAGCAGTGTAGATTCCTGAAATTTCAAGACTTACCTTGAGCAAAGCGAGTCAAACGATTCTAAAATGGTTAAGTTTCAGAATAAAATTTGAAAATAAAGATGAAATGAATTATTTTATAAACAGAAATCAACTTTTCATGTTGTTACCATGGTTACGTTTTTAGTTTCTTTATTTGTTTCGTTCTTTTTCCCTTAATAATTTTTAAAATGTAGTTGATTTTGTAAGCAATACAAACTCCAAGTCTTATTAAAACTAGTTAAATGAACTATTTTAACTGTTGTGAAAAAAGTCGTCTGCTTTTTCTTTTTTCAGTTTTTAAGGAATTAAAAGTCTGTAAATTATAAAAATATTGTATAAATTGCGGTATTGCAACGTTCATTCTAAAATGTTTTACTTCGAAAAATGTATTATTTTGTTTTTAAAGATAGGAAAGAAAACTTCCTTCTTTTTTTAAACTTTGGTAAGATTTCTGTTGGTTTCTGTAACCAAAAAAATTGTTCTTATTTTCTCTTTTGGTTTATGTTTATATCATACTTTTAAGGAATTACTGTTATTCTTTCTGAGATATCAATTTATTACCAAATGACATTTTAATTTTATAACACGGGCAAAGCCGTGCGGGTACCGCTAGTACTAAATAAAATGTTTTGTTAATGAGCAGAATTTAAAACTACAGTATTTTGAAAATGTCCCCGTACTTCATTTTCTTTTACTTATTTAAAAAAAAGCTGTACGTCTGATTACTTTTGTGACCTCGTATTCAATTTGGGGATCTGTCCTGAAATTAATTACGAACGGGCAACAAAGATGCCCAGCTTGCAAAATGTGTGATTTTCTCCGTCCACTAATTCCTGCGAAGACAATTAGATCTCATGGATTATCATAAGGGACAGATGGCTCAGATTAATAAACCCGGGGCACAGAAGACAGACCATTGCTGCAATAACGCAGACGCTAATAGTCCTCGGAGCAGGGGTAAGAATGGACAGAGGAAGGCCTACACAAGCAGTCCATTGTCACACTCGCTTCGCCTAATTAAAGGTGCCCGGTGCTTATTGAGTAGCCGGCGTCCATCTTAATGAGGCCGAACCGTGTAGTAGTCCTCATCAATGATGGTCTTGTCCGAGTTGAACCTTGTCGTGACTGGCCCCGGCGCGGAGGGGGGTCAGCGGCCAGAGACCGGGGACTTTCTTCAGATAAATCCCTTTCCTGTATCTGAATCAGTAAGCGGTCTTTTTTGGATGCAATAATTGAATCTTTGAGTATTTATTGTTTATAAATCACCGTTGTGGTGTGTGTTGATCGCTAACGCATATGAAAACAACTGTACGGCATTTAATTAAAAAAAAAAAAGAAATGTAACAATTATTTTCGCCTGACCAAAGAAAAAGTCGAAAAGATTATTTTGAGTTTTCATTTTTGTCAAATTTGACGCAGAAACTCATTTTGGGAGAAATGCATTGAAAGTTTAAGGTCCCAACGTTTTAGCCACACATTATAGACATTCTAAGACAAATATCTCTGCTTCTGACGGCCGTAGAGACAAAAATTGACCACCCCACTGCAAAAAATATTACTGTGGTTTTTACAGTATAATACTGGCAGTCTAAGTTTTAAACTGGACCCTCGGCTGCCAGTATTATACTGTAAAAACAACAGTTTGTTTTTTATAGTGCAACTGTGTAAGGCTATGACTTTGATTAATCTAATAACTTTTGTTTAAATAATTCGTGCAATTTTGTCAAAGATAGCCCGTTTCAAAGTGTTTGGGTACTTTAAAAAGTACAAATTATACGAAAAACATTTCACACTTACATCAAGTTCTTAATTTTTCATTATTTACTAGATTTTGAAACTCACAATTTTCAAAAGAGTTCCAATGTGAGGGAAAGAAAAAAAGATTTGTTTCCGGAATCAGCGTTTAAAATGCATAAAAAGCAATTAGCAACAATTAGGAAACCTGTTACTCTCTAAGTTTTGCAGGTTATATATAAAAAGGTATTAAATATTTTTTTATACTTTACTTGAAACACTTAGACAATTTTAAAAAAACCTTTTTTTTAAAACTAGCTATAAAAAAACTAATAAGTTGCTACCTATCAAGTTTTTTTAAGAACTTATAAAAAAAGACTAGCATATTTCAGTAATGTGTGAATATTTTAAAAATCGAATAAAAATTTGTGACACTTCAACTTTTGATTCTCGCTTGAAGGTTATTGAGTATTTATATCGGACTTCGTAACAAAAAGCTTTTGTGAACACAAAAAACTACATTTTTATTTCCGTAGCAGCTTCTCAGGTACATCTTCTAAATATGATTCAAGTACAAATTTTACAACAGGGGTGCGGGAGGTGGAAATTCTTCTGAAAATGTAAAAATTTCTCAGTAGGTTTTTGTATTAAATAGTCCAAGACACTTAAATATTCGTAAAATAGTTTAGTTTCTTAGCGATATTCTTTTAAAGACAACAACTACCGATGATTCAGCATCGACGATGTTTTATTTTGCACTTAATTAGGACTATTTTATCTGTAACAATTTAGAAATTGCATGCAGGATTTTACAGCACTACACTGTAAAAAGTAGATGTTGTACTAAACTAAAATTGCTAATTTAATTGTAATAAACTGCAAAAATGCTAGTTTAAAGTAATAAGCTGTAAAATTGCTAGTCTCAGTTTATTACTGTGTATTTAAGTTTTAAGCGGGAGCCTCAACTGCCCGTATTATACTATTGCTTTTACAGTATAATACAGTTAATTGTATTTTAATAAACTGTAAAATTGCTAGTTTTACAGTAATAACTGAAAAATAGCAAATTTTACGGTTTATTACTGTGATTTTCCAGTTTTAAACTGGAACCTCAGCTGGCAGTATTATACTGTAAAAACTGAGTTGATTTTTTGCAGTGTATTTTGATAAACATTAATTGAAACAGAAACCAGCTTTTATTGATCCCGTAAAGAAAGTCGCGGAAACCGCGGGTTCGCCACCTCTGAGCGTACCTGTATTGTAGCCAGGACAGAAAGTTTAGTCGTTTTCCTTGCATTGACAATGCTGAGGCCGCGAAACAAGTTTTACGGAGTTCGCTTCAGTGGAATACGACGAGCCCGGCGGTACCGTGACAGGACGTCCTGTTAATATTCGGTGCAGGTTGATGTATTATATTACTCATTCATTAATTTAGTTGGTTATTGTTTTATTATCTACTCATTAATTCATTTGTTCTTCGATTTAATCATTCATTTGATCAATGTTTTAATTATAAAAAAGGGAAGTTTTTTTTAGATTTTTTTTTTAATTTTTCGTTTGCCTCTTGATGAAAAAAAAACCTTTCTTTTTTTTGACGATACAAATTTACTGTCAAAAATAGAAAGTAATGTTTCACTGCAAGTTTTATCATAAAATAAATTGTTCTTTCTTTTTGAGCTGTAGTTAAAAAAAAATTCTAATTCGTTCATTTTGAGAAAATAAGTTATATTTACTTTTTCGCTTTCCCTACATTTACTTCACAACCTATATTATTATCCATATTAGAACCCTATATTACATCAGACTGAACGTGTGCGTTTAATTGAAGGAGATGACTGAATTTGTATAAAAACCTACGTATTAAAATGACCAACAGTTAAATGAAAGCTATACAAAAGTAAAATTATGTTAAGAATCTAAGAACTAGATAAATTTTCAAATAAATCTGGCTTATGATATATTGTTGCACGTTGTTTTGCTCAAAAGGTACGTTTGTAATCCGTTAATCCGTATACTGTTGAATCCGTTTCTCTCGGAATTAATATTGTGAGGCTCCTGTTTTATTAATTTTTTTTTGTCTTACTTTTATCCATGCTATGGTTTGGAATTACTTGTGAGACTTTATGTAAACTATGGAATAAATTAGAGGAGGGATTTTAAGGTTCATTACGTAGATCAAAGCGTTAGAAAATTGAATCTAACATTCAATCTTAAAAAATCTAAACATTTAAAGCAATCTGAAGTAAAAAATGAACTAGAGGACAAATTCTCAATTTAGAAAGAAATCAAACTGCTAAGAACAAAAAAAAAAAAAAAAAAAAAAAAAACCAGCTATATGGCAAAAAAGCATTATTATGTAACATTTATAGATTCTGAGGAAAAGGTACGTAAAATAGCAAATTTAACACGAAAAAAGTGCGGCGTATCTACTCCAGATGTAAGGTGATGTCTCTAATAAACGTTTTTTAACCAAGCTTCGGACTGTGTAAATCATTATGATAGTTTTTAATAGTGTTATGATTCCGTTCTGCACAAAGTAGATTGCGATGAGAATTTTTTGAATTATGTAGTATAAATTCTTTTGTTTTGGTCATTGTTCAATACCCTTAAAGTGTACCGATTCCAATGTTTGCTCGTTAGTATTGCCCCCTGATCTATGTTGTCATTACAAAGATCAGGTATTAATTATTATAACTTATATCGAAATGAATTGTTGGAAAGGCAGATACATTCGTAGGAGCACATGAACGTATAGATGTGCCAGAAAAAACTAGTCAAAAATTTATTAAAGGGTGAATTAAACAAAAATTTAGGTTGAAATTCAATGCAATTTTTTTTGTGCATTCAACTTTTGCTTCGTAAAAGGAAAAAGAAAAAGAATAAAAAATGGTCAACCCATGACGGTCTTTCTGATTCAATAACTAAATAATTATTAATTTATCCAATTAAAAAAAGGAAATCTGACCGTTATTTATTAACAATATTTTCAGCCGAAGGGTATGGTTCTGTCTGCTATGAACTGTACAGTGCAACATGTAAAGGGAAAAAACGGGAACATTTTCTCCAACGGACTTATTTTACCCTTTAAAATACGTGTCTTCAGTTTTGTTGCTCTTCTGCTTTTTCACCCTTTATATCCAAATTAATTTAGAAAATTTTGAAAATCAGTATGGTGGGTCCAAGGCCCCCTACGCCTTAGGGCCCCCTAAGAAAACTGTTTCCGATTGCAGGTACCATTTGTCGGCTTTTCAGCGAAGTACAAGGAGTGGTACTTGAAAACTTAAGCATGATTCCAGTCATATAGGATTCATAATTCTAAATTAATATAAGCGGGACTTCTGAGTCCCGTCGGGCATAAAAGGTTAAACGAATTTTTAATATTTATAGCATATAAAGTACTTTTTAGGAGTAGTTAGGCAACTGAAGCAATTTTAAAGCATATATTTAGGAGGAGTTAGAAGGGCAAAGTTTATTATTTGCAACAGAGTGCATCTTACTATACCTTATATGACAAATTAAATCGTTAGCTCTCCCTATTATAACAGTGTGTTTAGGTAATCGTTGAATTGTATTACTTCTTGAGTCTATGAGAAAATGATGAAAAGTTAATAAAAGCTCCAACTGCAATTCCTAATTGTTCTTGCGTAGATAATTAGATTCACCAGTGAGCGTCCGCACTGCAGAAGACTCCGATTCATAAACCAAAGGCGGGAAATCATTGTTAGAATAACGTTGGTCCTAATAGTTCTGACGTTTGTTGGGGAATAACGCGTTCAGTCGCAGTCCATTGTCACAGTTGGTCTGCCTAATTATGGGTGCCTTGATGCTTACTGAGTTCATCTTAATGAGACCGCTACCATCAATGATGGCTTCTGGACTTCGCTGGAGATGGGTGAGTCAAGTTGAGAGGTTTTGCTCCTGGAAAATCTAGAATTTACGGTGGTTATTACGCGCTGTTCATCGAAAGTTCGGTGTAAGTTATTACGATAGAATTTCATTATCAAGTATGTTGGTTATTTAACTAATGATTCATATATTATGAAACCATTTATTATTTTAATGAGGGGTTTGAATGGTTCAATTTACTACAAATCTGTTTCGTATGGATAAGTAATTTAATTTATGTTTATGATTTTCTATAGAAAAAGTTTTGTCTGTTCAAAATGGTCAATTAGAAAACTGCGAAAATTAAGTTTTGGATCTAAAAGAGGAAAACCTGAAAACTATTTACGATTTTGTTATAGAAAACTCAGGCATTGATAGACATACATGAAATTCATACTGATAAAATATTATGCATTACTTTTGCAAACAGTATCTTTTGTGTTTAAGCACTTATTTAAATTTATTTAATTAATTCCTCATGATGTTTCATTTATTTATATGTCTTTAAAATTACAATATACTAACAGTCATGATTAATCCAGCTAAATTTTTAATGATGCACATTTTTATTTTAATCTATTTACTGTGGAAAGCGATTGCAAAAGTATTTTTTAACTGTCAATCAGTGCTACAGAGAAACTAATCATGCTTTTATTAGCATTTTCTCATAGTATAGTTGAACAATATGTTTAACCTACACACAACGGATTTTTTAACAATTAAAGCAAATGAAGATATGCTTTTGTAAAAGGAAAATGAGGAAGCTAGAACTGATTCTAATGTTAAGGAGCGTTTTATTGACACTTTGAAAACAGATTTCACTTTTTTGGGCGGAAAATACACTATCATATGTTGCACAGAGTATACAAAAATTCTAAATTCTCTTACATTACTGGGATTTGAAACTATTGGCGTATTCACTCATTGTGTCAATAACAAGAGGTTAGTCATTGACTTTGACAAATATCATCTGTTCACAAATTTTATCACAACTTCCTGTCAACACTTCGACGGATTTTAAAACATCATCAGAAATTGCAATTGCCTGATTGGCGTAGTGGTTAGGTGTTGGTTTCTTACATTTAAGGTAATGGTTTCAAATCGCGTTGCTTGGCGCGGATATTTTTATTTAAATTAAATTCCTAGTGCATCTTCGCATTGTATGAACCGAGGTGCCTTAATTTGGGAGCAAACTGACCATTAAAATGCACAAGTGGTAATGGCTATCCGCCAATTGTGGTGGCACATGAAAGAATAGTAACCAGTCTCTTGGGAATGTGTTCTTGGTCTTTAAATAACGAGGAATTAATACGAAGCACCATAAGAAACAAACACAAAAATTGTCTTTTACTTAAAGTAGTAATTTTGCTCTGACGTCACTTAAAGCAGAAAAAATCACTGCTAGTGCACTATAATACCAGTAGTCTTTTTTTTTTTTTTTAAATAGTAGCCGCATTTTACCTCAGTGGATGCAAATCCATCAAGTGTTCTTTTTTCTCAGTAACATTATTTTTCCTTTTTTGACATCTTTTTTTACTTTGACCATTGAAATTAGTAGTAATAAAATAAACAGTCAACAGGTCTTTTTAGGAAGTAACAAATTTACGTCAAATAAAAAATTCTGAGCCTTAATTTAACAAAATTAAAATTAAAGCCCTTGCTAAAAAAAAAAAAAGGATTTGAGACAATACGGTTTCTATAAGTAAAAGATAGTAAAAGTCTCGACTGCGACGACTTATTCCCGATTAGTTCTAAAATAAGATTTTAAATTTGAAACATGTTTTTTTTTTGGTATTGTGCAATAAAAGAAGTAAAACATTAAATAAAACGAAATTTATCTATTAAAAACGGTTATAAAAGTTTTGCAAAACATTCGTAAAATCAAATATCAATTTTTTTCAAAGGATCATAAAAGAAACCTTTCCGAGAATTTGTTTAATTTTGGAAGTTTTAATCATCTTTAACTTTATTAGAGTTGTCAAAAAGAAACTGTTTTTCGCTTCAGTTTCCCGCCGGAGGGCGCGCGGAGCGGATTTCGTTTTTTTTTTCTGAACTTTTGAATAACTGTGACTGTATGCTGGAACAAAAAGTTATGTCTTGTAAATACGTTTACGATGTAGTTTGATTGTAAATATATATCTTTTAGTTAGTAATCAATGTGTGCGCTTTACTTTGTGCTTTTAGCGGGCTCTCCCCGGGAAGAAAAGAAGACAGAATTCAGGTAGGAATTATCACATTAATGAAATTCTGAAATAGTTTTTGACATGGCATCCCTGCCGGGACTAGAGAGCTTGGCTTTTTGCGTAGTTGAAATATCATATTTTAGCTGTTAAGATATATGAATTTATGATATATTTTGCGTAATAATTTTTGAATATCATACTTAAATTGGAATCTATAAACAGCTGCAATATGACTGAAAACCCGACATTAAACTTAATCGAAAAAGCTCAACACGTTGAATTACTAAAAAGAAAAAGAACTACATTACGAACTTCAGTTACTAAACTCCTAAATAAAATTGAAACGGAAATTAAGAATTCTGAAGTAACTGAAGATAGCGAACTTGACATATTTTTAGAACAATTAAATGACAAATTTGAATCTCTGAAACTAGTAGATTTGGATTTAGAACCATTATGGTCTTCTACGGAAGTAGACAAAGAAATTGAATCTGCAGAAGAATATAGAGAAAAAATAATAACGTGGCGGTTCAAAGCAAAGAAATATCTTAATTCAAATCAATCAACTGTCCAACCTAAATATATGAACGCAGAATTTAACGAGAATTCAAGTACTAGCGTAAACGTTCCGAAACAAGATTTAAGTTTTTCGCCAACATTCGTGAAACTTCCGCGGCTCACTATTGAAACTTTTGATGGCGACATTTGTAAATGGCCAGAATTTTGGTCAAGATTTAAAACTGCTGTCCATGAAAATTATAATCTGTCAAATGTCGAGAAGTTTTCCTATTTAAAGTCATATTTGTGCAAAGATGCGGAATTAGCCATTTCTGGTTTGTCGATAACGGAAGAAAATTATTCTAAATCTATCTCAATATTGGAATCGCGTTTTGGAAAGAAAGAAATGATTATCGATAAACACATGGCGAATTTACTTAATTTAGAAAGCTGTAGAAATTCTAGAAATGTTGTAGCATTAAGAAAATTGTATGACAAATGTCAAGTTGAAATAAACGCATTACAAAGTTTAGGAATTGAGCCAGATAACTACGGAACATTATTATTTCCCATTTTAATTCGAAGTATTCCAGGCGATTTGGCCTTGGACTTTAATAAAAACCATGATACCCAAGAGAATAAAATAACCGATTTAATTAACTTTCTTAAGAGAGAAGTAGAATCTCGCGAACGCACTATGTTCATGACTCAGCCAAATGAAAACAAAACTGTTGGCGAATTTTCACGGCCATATGATAACTCTTTTCCCCCTCGCGCAAATGAAGTCGCCAGACGATCGGAGAAAGGCGCCAGAAATAAAGCTCAAATTGAAAGAACAAAAATTCGTACTGCCAGTGAATTATGTTCTTACGAAAACGACTCGAAATCTAAATTATGTTTATTCTGCGATGAATCATCGCATTCTAGCATGAACTGTGGTTTTGCAAAAAGCTTGCCGATTGAAAAACGGAAATCAATGCTGATTAAAAAGGGCTCTTGTTTTCGGTGTTTGGGCATCGGTCACTTGAGTGCTTTCTGTAAAGCAAAGGTTAAATGTAATATTTGTAAGAAAAGACACCTTGAAATAATGTGTTATGATGAAAATAAACGCTCCCACAGTGACGAAAATAAACAAAACAAACGTCCTGAATTAACTGAGAACACAACACTTGCGAATAACGAATGTTCTGGGGAAGTTTATCTTCAAACTTTAGTTGTTTACATGAAAGAAAACAATTTAAAGCGATTTATTAGAGTAATAATCGATCAAGGTAGTCAACGGTCTTACATTTCGAAATTTGCTGCTAGAGAAATGAAATTAACTAGATTGGGAGAAGAATTCGTGAATCATGGGTTATTTGGAGGAATTACACGTGCGGAAACGCATCAACGATACCTCATCAATCTGTCGAATGTTGAGGAAAACTATAATTTTGAGTTAGAAGTTTTGGATCAAAAGAAAATTTGTGCTTCTTTGCCTAAAATGACTGATCCTCATTGTTTAAAACGATTGAAGGATATGAATATTCAACTCAGCGATGCACTGATAAATGAAGGTTCCTGTTTGTATGAAAATAATCCGAACGAAATCAATTTACTTATTGGCGCTGATTGTGCTGGTAAATTGTTAACTGGAAATATAAAAGCCATTTCCAGAAATCTGGTTGCGGTAGAAACGCGTCTAGGGTGGACCGTAATGGGTAAATCCGATATTGAAACCACGGCTACAAATAGTTCAATGTTAGTATTGTCACTACATGTAAACAGTGCGAAGATTACAGATCTCTGGGATTTAGATACCTTGGGAATTAAAGATGATTGTACGAAACGTACTAAAACAGAGACCCAAGAACTTGCCTTAGAACATTTCAGAGAAACAGTTAGTAGGGACAGTACAGGAAGATACAAGGTGAATTTGCCCTGGTTAGATCATCACCCTCCGTTACTGGATAATAAAGAGTTAGCCCTAAAAAGACTCAGACATACAGTTAGGTCCCTGAAATCGAAGGATCGATTAATCGAATATCAAGAGGTTTTTAACCAGTGGGAAAAAGAAGGCATCATTGAAGAAATTGACCAAGAGAAAGCTAATCCTTTCGGTCTAGGTACTCATTATTTACCTCATAAACCGGTCTTTAAAGAAAATTCCACCACTAAAGTGCGTCCAGTATTTGATGGTTCAGCTAAAACTAGAAACTCCGTATCAATAAATGAATGTATTGAGAAAGGTCCCAACCTTATTGAGATGATCCCAGCTATTCTAAACCGATTAAGATGGGGAAGGATCGGAGTTATTTCGGACATCAAACAGGTTTTTTTGCAAATTGCCTTAAACGACTCTGACAGAGATGTTCTACGATTCATATGGTGGAAGGATGGGGATCCCCAAAAAGAAGTCACGTACCGCCATTGCCGGGTCGTGTTCGGAATTTCCAGCTCCCCATTTTTACTCTTGGCAGTTCTCAACCATGTTTTGGATCAAGTGGAGGAACCATTGAAGGGTATTGCAATAAAACTGAAAACTTCATTGTACGTTGATAATTGTGTTGCAAGCGTGGACTCGGTTGCTGAATTGGAGCATTTTAGAGAAGCAAGTCAGAAAATTCTAAAAACAGCTCAATTTGATCTACGTGGATGGAAAAATAACTTTCTACCTGAAATAGAAGAGCTTGTCATGGATAGTTCCATTGCCGACGAAGAAAAGAAAGTATCAGTGTTAGGTCTAACATGGGACACGGAAAGCGATAATTTATCCTGCCAACTGATCCAAACAGGAAACGAGGAAGAACAAATTACGAAACGTAAAATTCTGTCTGTAGCACACCAAATATTTGATCCTATTGGATTCACATGTCCAATAACACTGATACCAAAATTGCTCCTTCAAGAATGTTGGAAACTGGGAATCTCGTGGGATTCAAAATTACCAGAAGAAATAATTCAAAAATTTGAGAAATGGAAAAATGATTTATCCGAACTAAAATATCTGAAAATACCACGTAGGCTTTCTCATTTGGATCTAAATGAATCGAAGCTGACCCTCCACACTTTTTGCGATGCGTCAAAATCGGCATATGCTGCGTGTGTATATTTAAGAACAGAAAACGATGGTGAAGTCACATGCCAATTAATTCAAGCACGATCTAGAGTTGCACCATTGAAAAAGATATCCATTCCGCGGATGGAACTACTAGCATGCAATATCGGAGCTAGATTGGCTAATTCTGTGAAGACAGATTTGAGTTTGGAAGATATTGAATCATTTTTCTGGAGTGACTCCATGGACGCTCTGTATTGGATTAAGAAAGAAGGCCCATGGATGATTTTTGTATCCAATAGAGTTAACGAGATTAGAAGACTCTCGAAAACGTCTGAATGGAATTTTGTTCCTGGAGCACAAAATATCGCAGATATACCGTCAAGAGGGTGCTCAGTGAAAACCTTGTTGAGGAAACAATGGCACGAAGGACCTGCATGGCTCAGAAACTCGAGAGATGAATGGCCAGATTTCGCGCTGACACCTGATGAAAATAACATTTGTGCTGAAAAGAAGAAAACCATAGTATCATCTTTGAATAAGAACAGTGAAGAGTTCTATAACAACATATCTTCCTACAAGAAGATAATTAGAGTTGCAGCTTGGATATACCGATTTTATGAAAATTCAAAAGGATGCAACAAGAAATCGGGAAGTTTGTCTGGAGAAGAAATCAAAAGAGCTGAACTTAAAATCTTGAAAAAAGTTCAACAAGATTCATTAAGCGATAAAACTCAACATCTGAAACCTTTGGCAACATTTACAGACGATGATGGAATTTTAAGAGTTAAAACGAAGCTTACAATGAGAAAAGAAGATAACAATTTCAAAGCTCCAATAGTTCTACCATCTGATCACCATATTGTGAAGAGCCTAATTTTGGGCAAACATCAAGAGTTTGGACATCCAGGAGTGCAGTCTTTGATGGTGGCTCTTAGAGAAAGCTATTGGATTCTCAAAAGCCGAAGAACTATAAAGAAGATAGTCCGAACCTGCGTCATTTTCCAAAGATTTAGTGTCAAACAACCAGACATCCCAGAAGGTACACTTCCAGAGGATCGAGTACAAGATGCCTCGGTATTTGAGGTTATCGGGGTGGACGTCGCAGGTCCTTTGATTATAAAGGAAAACAAGAAAATCTGGATCCTAATTTTCACTTGCGCTGTTTATCGCGCTGTCCATTTGGAATTACTAACATCTCTATCAACAGACAATTTTATTTTAGCCCTGAGAAGATTCATAGCGAGAAGAGGTCGTCCATCCATAATCTACTCAGATAATGGGAAGAATTTCCTCGGAACGGACAACTCTTTGAAAAATGTCAACCTAGAAAAATTGAAAACAGCTTTTACTCCCATTATCTGGAAATTCATTCCTCCGGCAGCACCCTGGTGGGGTGGATTCTGGGAGCGTTTGATAGGCCTGTTAAAACGAATCTTAAGAAAAGTCTTAGGCTGCTCCTCTTTAAATTACCAAGAAATGGAGACAGTACTCTGCGATTGTGAAAGCCAATTAAATTCTCGCCCACTGACTTATGTCAGTGACGATCCAGATGATTTTCAACCACTAACGCCAGAACTGTTCTTAAAGGACACTCGTAATAGTCTTACAGTAGACTTAGATAATTTAAAGTCAGCAGGCAAAAAAGAACTAAATAAACGACTCATTTATAGAAGAACATTGATGTCTGATTTGCGTTGCAGATTTCGCAGTGAATATTTGAGCCAATTGCGTCAGAGACCATTTGTGAAAGGCAAAGTCTATCATCCTAAGATAGGTGATATCGTCTTAATATGGGATGAAAACCTGAAGAGAATACATTGGGCCCTGGGCAAAATCTTATCGATTTATGTCAGCAAGGATTTAATAGCAAGAACAGCAAAGATCAAAACCAAATCAGGAGTTCTGATTCGGCCTATTCGCAAGCTATGTCCTTTGGAACTCGATGAAGAAGAACTCGCCATTAACGAGGAACCTGAAAAGACAAATCCTGAACCAGTCTTAGATTCTTCGAACAGATATGAAAGTCCAGAAATTCCCGAATCAATTCCGGATGCTCCAGAGACTCCTGGGTTGCCTAAAGTTACCACGAGATTTGGACGGTCAGTTCGTTTACCATCCAGGTACAGCCCCACTAGAAAAGATCTCAAAACTATCTTAAAAAAAAAAGTTGAGAAAATCTCAAGTTATTTGGAACACTTCCTAAGCCTATGTTCGAAGAAAATCTACAGACAACAGGTCTTAAGATTTTCTGTAGAATGTATAAAATCTCCGAAAAAAATCTTGAGATATTTATTTGCAAAATTTTTCAAAAATTAGGCATAAAGTGTTCCAAATAACTTGAGATTTTCTGCTGGTACGTTTCCGTAGATTTTCTTAAAAATTTATTTTTCAGGAAATTTTAAGTTATTATATAAATTTCTGCCCACATTAAGACACTGACAAAACAAACATTTGTTATCATGACTAATTTTGTAGATTTTGTTGAATTTATTACTTTTGAAATTATTTAAGATGGTCAAAATTTTGACCTTTGAGTATTTTTATATGAATTTATAAAATGTAGATACCTTAAAATAAGACTTTAAACTCACACTAAAATGTGTTCGTGCTATACTAATTTATAACTACATATACGCATACAGTACTTCATTGATTGTTCCGAATTCAGTTATTAAGGTTTATTTTTAAACTTTTGGTAGAGAGTATAAATTATATATAACATTCCTTTTGAGACAAATGGCCTCTTTTTGTGAAGCAACAATCAAAATAAATTATCAGAATATTAAGTATCAGCATAATATCATATTTCTATGCTGTCTTTTTAAAACAATCTTTTTAATCATTTCCGGAAAACAGTAGTCATAAAGTTAACCATTAAGAGTTGCTAAAATAATTATAAGGACTCATTGGTTTATGAGGTTATGAAGTTTTCAAACTTTTTGAATAACCCATGTTTTTATTAATTTAGGATAGATATTTTTTAGAAAGAGGAATTTGGATGTCATGATACCTATAGCATAAATTAAATTTGTCAGAATAAATAATCTAGGTGGCATTTTTAAAGATATTTTTTAGAGGTACATATCATAATACAATAACTATTTATCAAGTAGAAATGCTAGTTATTACCAATAGCATAAATAAAATAACTTTTAAGTTACTTTTAAGTGTGTCCTGCCTTTACATCAGTTACGAGTCTCAATTATAAAAAAAAAGGAAAAAAATATCGGAAAATTTTTTTTTAATTCAAATTTCTAGATTAGAGATACAATCCATAGCTCTAGGTGTGAAATTTGGTGCCTATGTTTGAATTTTTTTTTTTTTCAAAATTAGGCTACTTATTTCTAACACTGAACTCCCGTGATCAAGTTGGATTTTTTTTTTCATATTAGCTCTTATTGTACTTGCTATATGTCATTAGTTGATGAAGAAACTTTTTAATTTTTGACAAAAAAAAAAGTAGTAAAAATGATCTACCAACAAGTTGAGATAAGTTGTAAGGTTGAAACAAAATAAAATTAATAACAGTAATAATAATAATTATGCAAAAGATAAAATATACATTGCTTATTTTCAGTTCTGTTATACAGTAGTAGCTTTTTTGATGTGATAGAATGCATAACAATGTATACTTTTACAGACAACCTACAATTTGATATTATTCCAAACACAGAATAGTTTAATACCAATTAATAGAATATGCCTTTATATATTTATTTTCTTAATAGAAATTAAATGTGCATTTATGAAGTTTAGGGGGGTATGAACACCGTGGTTGAATCATCGCCGCTCTATAAAGTAAAAATCATTCAAAGGGGGCAGGAAAATTTAAAAGTGCCTTGGGCATGGAGACTTGCAAATCAGGCCCTGTAAGCACCACACGTTATCTCATATTTTTATGAATATAAATAAAATATATCATTCAAGAAAAATAAACTTTGAAAAAATAGTTTTACCTTGATCTTCGATAGAGGTTCATAACCTATATAATGTTCGCTAAAAAACAGTCCAGACAAAGGAATTGAGAATATTGCCCTCGATCCCGCGATTCACACACACGATCAACACACAAATCTTGATCTTGTTCAAGTTAAGACGCGCCGCATGACCACGTGGTTTCCTCACCGGGCACCGGGCGAACAGGACACGTGACCAACCCCCTGTGCAACTGTCAATCAGCATATTGTATCTCTGTTGTTCCAAGTGCCGGCCAAGCTGTCCTTAATTTGACCTCTCCTATTTTCTGGCTAAAACTCTGAATGTGCTGAGAAATAGTTGAAAAAGAGTTTTTTGCTTTGATTTTTTTCTGAACAGGCAATTGTTTTTTATTTATTTATTTATTTTTATTTATTAATTTTTTTTTGTCATTCCCGCGCAATTTTAATTATAGAAACAAGAATATTGGTTTAAGGATAATCAAAACTAATTAAATTTGAACTCCTTAGTTAAAATTAAAGTATTTAAATTATTGATGACAATTTAATTTTGCATAGAGCTCGGGAGCGAGGACTAAATAAAAATTCAAAATTGCGATACTTTGCGATATAATATATAAATCATCTGATTTATTCATTTAATAAATTCTAATCAATACAAGTTCAATATGATTTCAGCATATTTTAATCTTGTTTGGATCATGATATTTAAGTGTAACATTACTGAATTGATTTTATATATGAAGTACAGCAGCTAATGAAACAAAAAAAAAAACAAAATTTTTTTCTCTTTGGCACAAAAAATTAAAAACAAACTTTTCATTTGGAAACAGCATTTTTTTCTTTTGGTTAAAATGTCTGAGTTTTGCGCACGTATTAATATTAATATTTTTTATTCTGAATTTCACATGGAAAATAAAACAAGAAATTTGCCTACTTGTTCAACGAATTAATTGACAGAGAAGAACAAGAAATATATACATTTAATTTTTGACCACTTTACGCTGTTTTTTTTTAATAGTTAAATAATTAATTTCAAATGCTTAAAAATGGAGCATAGTGTAAAAGTAAAATGTTTAAAACTGCTCTTATAAATCATTTAGTTTTTAAATGTAATGGTGTTATTAATTCAGAACTGCTTTAATGCATCAAAACAGCTAATTGCGAAGAAATATATAATACAGAATCTTTTTTGTGGCAAAATTATTGACTGCATAATTTTGAGAAATATGTTGTTCGATTGGGCTCATAGTTTACATGAATTTTAACATTGAAAAATTGCATTCAACGTAAACTTTTGTTATTGGCGTACATTTAAAATAACAAGTTTCTTCTACTGTAGCAAATTTTAGTTTTTCTCCAGTTGGGTCGAAAATATGGGAAACATATTATTACAAACAAAATGCTTTTTGGAAAAAGAAGAAAAAAAGAACTGATAATGTTCAAAAAAATAAAAAAAAAACATTTTTAAAAACGATCTGGAAATCATGAAAAGTGCCTTTTAAATGAAAATTCGCTGAGAATGCAAAAACATGCAATTCCCATCAACAACCTAGCCTCGATAATTATTTTAAAATACAGATTGATTGTAACACCACCACAGCTAAAACTTAATATTGGCAAGAATCCGAAGTAAACTGAATTGATGTTACCCCCCCCCCCCCTGGGTCTCTAAAGGACCTCCTGTCTGCTTAGAAAAGTTAAAAATTCTTTTTGACTACAGAATTGTTACTAATGCATTATTTGACAAATACATTTTCTAAACATTGTAAAATAATATTCAGAAAAAAAATTGCAAATACAATTATTCTTCGTTATTATGATGTTCAAGATGTCCGAAAATTTTTTTAAGATTTTACTTCGCTACGAAAATGTTTTTCAAATGTGTGTGGAAAATCTTCAGACAAATTAAGTTAGTTGCGAATGTCTCTGAAGTGTCTTCAAATAGTTATGAGATATTTTTCAGACAAACCTTCATTTTGTAACTATCTTGAGATATCTGCTGATTTTCTCAAAAAAGTGCCACTTTTTTAAGACGGTTTTGAGATCTTTTCTAGTGGGGAGACCATAATACGATGTGTTGAGTTCGTCTTGATTGAACAGACCCCGAAACTCAAAGGGGGAGTGTCAAAAAGAAACTGTTTTTCGCTTCAGTTTCCCGCCGGAGGGCGCGCGGAGCGGATTTCGTTTTTTTTTCTGAACTTTTGAATAACTGTGACTGTATGCTGGAACAAAAAGTTATGTCTTGTAAATACGTTTATGATGTAGTTTGATTGTAAATATATATCTTTTAGTTAGTAATCAATGTGTGCGCTTTACTTTGTGCTTTTAGCGGGCTCTCCCCGGGAAGAAAAGAAGACAGAATTCAGGTAGGAATTATCACATTAATGAAATTCTGAAATAGTTTTTGACAAGAGTATTAGCATTATCGTATCTCCGTACCAGTTCCAAAAATAGTTGGTTTTAAATGCAATCGATTCAATAATTTATTTTCATTGATAAAATTTGATTCGGTTTTTGAGTAGTTTCCACGAGTTATAATTTTTATGCGTTGCAAAATTATTGCATTTATCAGGAGCAATTACCCTTATTAAAAAATAAAATAAAATAATTTCTCTCTCAACCCTTTAAATGCAATGATCTTAAATTTTCTACTCTCCCCCATCCATTTCTAGTTCGCTGAAATATCAACCAAAAGAATCACACAGCAACAATCTTAAAAAATAAATTCTCTAAGCTACTCAAAGCAGAAGAAAAAAACTGCATCGCCTCTTTTTTCCTTCTTTCTAGCGAACACTTACTCAGCTATCATCAAATTCACCTTCAACCATTCCAATAATATAAATCCGCACCCTTTTGCCAAGAGCCCCACATTGCAGTAATTACTGCCTCTTGTAGGAAGTTCGCAATAGCCCCCAACTGGTTATCCCCCTTCTCTTTGACAGAGAGAGAGAGCTAACGGCCAGTTTCTGTTCCACTCTACTGACCACTAGTCCTCCCCCCTCTCCATTCCAGGATATATTTATCCTCGTTTTCAGCCATTCCTCCCTTCATCAACACCTCCCCTCTCTACTCGGGGGGTCCGGGGAAGGAGGGAGGTATTGCTGACAACCTGACAGCTGAGCCGCATCCTAATTTCGGGACGGATTTCGGATGTGGCTCTTTCGGAGTTCGACGGGGATCGTCCTCAAATTTAAAACCATCCCTTCAATTGCCGGAGAAGAGTGCAGCTTTATTCGCTCTCCGATGATTTATCTTTAAGCAAGAACTAAGGGGTCATATGAAACAAAGAGTAGGAAAAAGAGGGTCTGCAGTCTTCTTTGAAAAATATGAGACAGGATTTTTCGAAAAAACAAAACAAAAAAATAACAAAGCTTGTGATAAAACGAGCACATATTTGATACCGAATATATTAATATTAAACTATAACCTATTTAAGAAAATCAATAAGCTGAAAAATTACTTTTTGGAGATAATTTACTCAATCAGCACTAGACGGAAAAAAATGGGTTCGATCATCGTGTTAATAGTCATTTATCGGTGTAAAGTATCTACCATACTTCATATTGAATGGCACGTTTTAAATGGCGCCAGTAAAATCTTTCATTTTTGTAAGAGCAAGCATAATACTTTTCAAGCTAGTATCATGGTCTTTGTTTCAGTATTCTTCGTAGCACACTTTTTGGGAAGCTTTCTACACAGAAGAGCCAAATAAACTGGTACAGGCCCAGCCAAAAAAAATCTGCAGAAAATCTTTTAAAAAAATCTGCAGAAAATCAGAGCATATTTGGAACAAGCTTTCCGCAGAAAATTTGCAGTTTTTATCTGCAGATTTTCCGAAGAAAGCTCGTTCTAAATTTGCTCTGATTTTCTGCAGATTTTTTACAGAGATTTTCTGCACATTTTATGCAGAAAGCTTGTTCCAAATATGCTCTGATTTTCTGCTGATTTTCCTCAGAAAGCTTGTTCCAAATGTGCTCTAATTTTCTGCAGATTCATTGCACCAATTTTCTACAGATTTTTTAAAGAAAGTGTTCAAATTTGAAAGATTTTTTACAAAACCTATAAAATTGCTTACATATATAGAAAAGTAGTAATATGTTTTATAGCTATATATATATATATATGTATATTTATAGTAAACTGATTCAAACAATTTTTAAAAAATTAGAAGTAGCCTGTTTTTAATTACCAGGGATGAATCCAGGATTTTTTTTTACCAGGGTTTTGTTTTTTGGAATTTGGTGAAAAACAGTTCAGACTTTTGTGAAAACTAATGTGCAACTTATTGAAAACTACTGTAATTTTGTAAAAAAAAAAAAAAAAAATTATTTATTTATTTATTGCTAATTAAAAAATATTCACTATTTATCACAGAATTTTATTTTCGAAGTCCAATACAGACCGATTTTACTGCTAAACAGTATTGTCTAAATCGATAAATTCAAAAAAATTAGTTTGGAACGCACTTTCATAAAACTGAACGATAGTGTCTAAGCTAAAACATTATTTATTAATGAAATAGAATGTGGGACTGATTATTATGAGTTAAATATTTTTTGGTTGCATTTGCATTAAAAAAATTAGCCGTTTGGTTAATTTTTAGGGCCTTTGAATACTAAATACGGCCTTTAGAGGGGCCCCTACAAACATATCTTAAAAAAAAGGCCTTTATAGGGGCTTTTTAGGGCCAGTGGGAGCCCTGAAAATAGTAAAAAACTCGCAACAAAACAAAACAACAAAGCAATAATCGGCGAACAAGGGTTGCTTTGGCAAGTAAAAAGGCTACCAGTTTTGGCCAGTACTTTTAGTGGGAATCTAAAAGAAGATTGCACCAGATTAAGAAACATAAAAAAAACTCATCAAATGCAAAAAAGTATCAAAATATTGTTAGTACTTACTTCCGAATTGCAAAAAATTTGCAGGATAGAAGTTCCGGTCCCATAATATTTCTAGGGTTCGGCTTTGGTCCCATTCTTTGATTAAAAAGTCCTCTCGCTGAAAACTGCAGCAATCAGCAGGCAAACAATCTTTTAAAGGTAGGATAGAATAGCGATTCTCTTCATAAAAATGGATTAGTACATATAAACTTTTAAATTTCTCGGCGATTTGAGCCATTTTCGAACCTAATTCTTTCAATACTCAACGATTCAAAATTCAAATTGTTGGCGTTGAGTGCACACGCGGTTAACTGTACATGGCCAGTTAACGGTTATGACCACGGGATGTTGATTGTTGAAGAAAACATGTAGTCTTTGAAAACTGTCCCAAAAAACATTTTGCATTTATATCTCATTTATTTTGGTGAAGTAAAAATTTCCACTGTAGAAAGTAAATGATAAGAATATAATTTAGCATAGTACATTAATTTACATATTTAACTACTACTACTTTCACATTACTGCTTACAATCTTGTTGAAATTTATCAATCGCTATGGAAATTTTAAAAAGATCTTTTTAGGATCAAAATTTTGTTTACAGTTTTGTTATTGTGAAGTATTTTTTTTTTTTTTTTTTTTTTTTGCCACTTCTTTTATTTTGCAAAAGAAAATAATCATGAAACTACCCATTTTAGCTTTTCGTAATAGAAATCTAATATAATTTTAAAATGTAGGCAAATTAAATGTTTTGCTGACCATAAAAATCTTCAAAATATTTGGAGGCTATTAAAAAGAATTTATTGTGAAAATGTTTGAAAATACTAAGAGAAAGCTTTTTTTTTTTTTTTTTTTCGTGTGTGTTGATTTTCTGTTAATCAAATTGAAGACAAAATACGGATTTTTTAAACCTTTAAAAAATCTGCACAATATTAAGAGAAAACTAAAAAGGATAATATTTCTGTGGATTTTCTACAGATTTTATTGAAGACAAAATGCAGATTTTTTCCCTCCTCTGAAAATCTGCAGAAATCTTTAATAAATCTTCAAAATAAATTTATTTCTGCAGATTTTTTGCAGATTATTTTTAGCTGGGGGCACGCGTATGCAAATAAAGAGATCTGGAACCAATCAGAGTGCGATGCTGCTGTCGGTAACGCGTACAGTTGTTAGATGGATTATTGATAAGAGTAAATAAATAGATAAAATAAAATAGAAAACTGAAAACAAATATTATAGTAAACAAAATAATATAATAAAATAATAAAATGAAGCTTAGATCCATGAAATATGTTATTTTTGCTTTGGAGCAAATTTTTGCGATTTTTTCACTTATATAATACAATGAGCCAACTGTTAAATATTAATACCATAATTAATAGTTGGCCTAAAATAATACTATTTATTTTCAGTTTCAGTAAAATTATTTCGGTAATTATTATTTAAAAAAAATTTTATTCAGTTCAATTGTTATTACGACATTTTTGTGGTTTAAAGATATATTATTAATAATATTCGTATTAGACGTAAGATATTGCTGTATCACTCACATGTGCAGGAAAATAGGTAAAAATCATTGGACAATTGAAGAAAACTTGAAAAATTGTTTTTTTCTCTTTCTTGTTCAGTTTCTTTTTTCAATCTCGCCAATTTTATATATATATATATATGTATATATTTTCATAACCATAAACATAGAGTAACTAGCCGGCCACCTTGTCTAGTGGTCAGAGTAGTCTGCTACACACCATGGATGGTGTGGCCCCGGGTTCGAATCCCGGCTTGGGCATGGATATGCTTTCTCTCTCCTGTCCTTGTCCTTTCTTTGTATGAATGTGTTGTTGTGTGAAAGGTTGCCTACCCTATAAACGGGTACCTATGGCATGCGTGGACTGTGGAAATTGGACTTCACACCAAATAACGGTACAGTTGAAAAAGTGAAGCAGCGCACCCCAAATTTCCAGCCTGGCTGGCACACGACATAGAGTAATTAACATTTGGTAAGCTTAAATTTTGCTTGGTTCTTCACAAGCACAAACAGCAAAACTAAATTTGAAACAGGAGTTCAAATAAGGGACACGTTTGTTTTTCGGGATTATAAAAACAAATAAGTAGTAATTAACTTCAATGATAAGAAAAAGTGAAACATTGCTTATGTAGTTTAAAGAAAACAAAGATATCTCATCTTTAGATAATTTAGTGTTTTCCATCTTTGTATTATAAAAATATGCCACTCTGTATTTAGAGCATAAATGGGAATACAAATAATTAAAAGAAATGGTTCATTGTAATGCAACAAATTTAGCGCAATTTGCTCTTGTAACGCTTGACCTTGGAGAGATGAATTGGAAGCGGAAACGAAGATTTAATTTTGCAATAGGTGAGATCGTGAAAGCAGTCAAAATTTTAATGCTTGCTCGTTCTTGCTGATCCTACCTATTACAAAAAGAAATGTTTCTGCTTCCAATTCACTGGTCTTCTTCCCGTTCCACAGCTATAAAATAAATTTTAAACAGAGAATTCAAAACAATTTCTTCAAGTTCTTCCGCATTTTACTTCAATGAGGAAATCATGTGCAAGTTTTAAAGAAAGAAACGCTGTTAAAGTATACACATATTTATAGCTATTATTGTATTTAGTAGAGACTATGAGACTGTAGTAGAAAATTTAAATTTTAAACTCTACATGTTCGTTATGTTGTGTACCTCTCCCCCCAATGGATTTTTGTTTAAGCTTTCATTTGCTACTAATTTTATTTTCCGACAGCTACGTCATCAACTTTACTTTTTTATCTTTTAAAAATATTAAAACTAACTCATGTTTTTTTTGTGAATAAAAATTTCGTTTACAACACTGTAAAAAATTAATATTGTTTTTACATTATAATACATCTAATTTTGCAGTAATAGACAGTAAAAATTGTTAACTTTACAGTAATAAATTGCGAAAATAAACTGCAAAATTGCTAATTTTATAGTTTATAACTGTGGATTTCAGTTTTAAACTGGAACCTCTGCTGCCAGTATTATACTGTTGTTTTTACAGTATAATACAGCTAAATTTTACGGCAACAAATTGTAAAATTGCTAGTTTTACTTAATTACTGTGCATTTTAAAGTTTTAAATTGGAACCTCTGCTGCCTGTATTATATTGTAAAAACAGCAGTTCATTTTTTGCAGTGAAGATGTGCTTCTTCAGTTTTATTAATTCAAATATATATGACTATTCAGGTCTAGAAACTTAAGTATCGTCATCAAGTCAATCAACTTATTTGCATCCTTAAATAATTTCATTTGAAGTTTGAAAGACAGCAAATGGGAAACAACAAGGTTTTCATTTAAGGTAGTAGTCTGGTAACTTGAGTTCAAAAAATCGAAAAAACATTTTTTTGCTTAATTTGAAAGTACAATGTCTTGAGAATATACTGTGAAAATTTCAGACAGAAATTCGAAATATTTCGGGAGTTATAACGACTTTCCTAGAGCGCTTCGGAGTTTGTTGTTGAACTTTAAACGCGTTTTTCTCAAAACATTGGTTTTATGGTCGACCCGGGTTCTAACTTTTTTTCTACTGAACTGATTGCTTTAAAATTTTAACAGGCTGTTCTACACACTCATAGTTCTCGTCGGTACTAACGAGAATTTTTTTTATCCCTAACTTTTTATTTTACAACCCTTTCTTTGCTAAAATAAAAGGACTTTTTTTTGAAAGTCCGCCATTTTGTTATTTACCTTTGAAATTTAACTTCAGTAGTTCCGACCAGAATGACGTGTCTATAGATTAAGAATAATCAAGAATATTTAATTTCCGATAACATCAAGAGCCAAAATCACCCGGGCCACCCACGCGCATTTTTTTGAGGTTCCAACTTCGAGTGACAATAATAATAGTAATAAACTATTAAATTTTTTCAAATATATTTTTTTTTAATATTTTCAATATGCAAATTCAAACACTCTGAAAATTCAAGATAATTTATTTCTATTTTCCTATTAAAAACCACCCTCCAAAGAAGTCATGAAAACAGGCATAAGTTACCAGACCGTACGAAAGTGTTTAAGCATTACCACCATTTGCTTTGCTCATTTAATATGAAGTTTACAAATACCTTTGTGCTAAAGATGTACAGAAAATAACAACGTTACAATGCACAAATCTGCTCATTTGTGCATTGTAACGTTGTTATTTTCTGTACATCATTTAATATGGTTAAAGTGCATGTAAAACAGTTTTCCTTACTGTCTTACCGCGGCTGTAAGGAAACTTATTTTGGGGATGCTTCGCCCGCAGCTGATTTCTAGGACCTAAAAGATGAAACTTTTCTTTTGCTTTAAGATAATTAAGTTCCACCGATGTTTTAAAGAATATAAATTATATTGCATTCATAAATCACTAAAAATATAGCATTGTTAAATAGAACCGAGCTTTGCATACATTTTACGCTGTCTCTTGGAATTCATTACAAAGGTCTGCGATGAAAAACTTGTTGCATATTTAACTATTGGTTTCAACAATATTTTATGAGCTGATTGCGGAAAGAATAGTGAAAAATTCCATCACCTTCAGATAAATCACAAATTTCGACTGAAATTTGCTTATTTTTAGGGTCTTCAGGTTTAAGGCGACAAGGGACTATCATTTTTTTCTTTAGCAATTTTCAATGAATTTCTTTGAAATTTGCAGCATAGCTATATGTTGCAAAAACTAACACATATAAAAATTTTCGTTGAAATATTTTAAAATTTGTTTTTTTTTTTAATTTAAAATTTGAATTTTAACGATTTTTCTTTTTTATTCCAAGCGCCTGAAATTTCATCAAAATGATAAAATACAAGCAAAATGTGGAACATAAAACACCAGAAAGTGAAATGTTGGGAGTACTTTTTCTATATATTGTGGCAAAAATTAAAGAAAAAAAACAAACTAAAATTTACATTTTTTTTTGTGAAAGATATCCATATTTCAATAAAACATAGCAAATATATTCAACACAGCTAGTAAAATAGAAAATTCCTTCCCAACAAAATGTTAAAAAACCTCTTAAGTACATGGCAAAAAATTTTTAGCAAATTTAAATAATAATTTTTTACACTGGAGCAGTATGAAATTTGTAAACACGCGTAAAATTATGTTTTGAGAAAATCAACATTTACTGTTGTATATTTCATTATTAAATTAGTTTTGAATACAAATTCACCACAAATAAGGTAAAGCTATTTATTTACAATAGCAATAACATGTATTTCAATCATATAGTTTTTAGAAATATCATCAAAGAAGAACCGATTTTTTGACCATTTTTTGCTCATCTGAAAGTCCCTTCTCACCTTAATATGGGCAAGATTTTTCAATATTACAGACTATATAACTGTTAAATTTAATCTGAACAATAGACCTTACATGGTGGACAGGTTATTAAACAATGTGATCATGTTACTTGAAGAAAAAAAAAGTTTTTATTTATTTATTTGAATAAGACAATTAATCTAAACTGGAAAAATCCATTTCCTACTAAAACAAGACAATTCTCATTCAGTTAGCTCCCTCCCCATTCTTACTGTCCACTAGGCCTCATTATGTGTTATTAAGAATGTAGTGAGCCGTGACCTTGACTGAAATCAGTGACTCAGTGTGGAGCTATAGCCACTGTGGTATACAGATCTAGTAGTTTTTTGCTCTCATAAAGAAATGGCTACTTGAGGAAGAGTCAACTCTCCTAACTGTTTTTTAAAAAAATAGTGGATCTTAACGGTCAAGAAGCAACAAAGGAACATTTATAATTTTGTTAAGGTGTATTTTGCCTAATTTGGTGTGTTAAACTAGGAGAGAAGATAAATCTTGGGCTCCCCGTATAGTGTATTCTGTGTGTTTGAAGAACTGAGACAATTGTTTCAAGGTAAGAAGAAATCACTTCGTTTTGGATTACCCATGATTTGGAGAGAGCCTGAAAATCACAGTGATGACTGGAATTTTTATTCTTTAGTGAAAGTTTTCAATTTGAAAAACAGAAAAAAATTTCATACCCAACCAACACACGTTTGGCTATTCGCCTGGTTCCTCAAGGATCTAACTTGCCTAATTCCTTCTCAAAGACTTATATTAGCTTTGGGCAATTCCATCGTTACAGACGTAACAATCGCAGACTTTGAACACTAATAATTCTGGTTTGGGCTGATGAAAGTCTTCAATTTTTTTTCCTGTAGTGTAACTTGATGATGTTTATGCTACATTAAATTTGCGTGCAGATTGCTTAATTACAAAAAAATACAGAAATTAAAAACTGCCTGTTACAGACGTAATTCACAAAACAGCAAAAACTCGACTATGTCATACAACTTACAATATTCCTCTGAATTATACGGAAATTTTGAAGTTTTTTTTTAAAATACGTATTCTAGAGACTTCAAGCTTTCTAAAACCATAAAGATTGTGTGGATTTTGACTGCCGAATTTGTGAAAAAAATTCATAAACTTGTTACGGACGAAACAAAGTGGTGTTACAGACGTAACATCTCTGATTTGAAAGTAGAAAACAGTATTTTAAAGCAGGAATAAACAAAGATTTTGTGCTAAAACAATACAGTAGCATTAATTAACACATTATTTGAATATTTTAAGTTATACTGTAACAGTTTTAGAAAATTTGGGTAAGTCTGGTGGAGTTGAGAGCATATGCCGATATGTCAATATGTAACAATGAATTAATGCATCTTAAGACAATTATTTCCAAGAAAGATTGACACAAGAAAAGTTTAGAAGGGCCTTCACACAAATTCATTTATTTGTATGCTTAAAATTAATGCATAATGGGACTGCTACATAAAAAAATCGGAAAAAGTAAATTCCTTCCTGGAATCAGTGATTGGTCTCAGGAGAACTTAAAAATTTGAAAATGTTGGATGATATAGCAGAATACTAGTACCAAACTAAAATTTAACCTTCTTGATGACAGTTGGTCAATTTTGATAATTTTTTTTTGAATGAAAAAATGTGTCCTTTTTCGTCCGACGTTCTCGAAATTCGAACGGCATTTTCGTATTCTGTTCGAAAACAATGCATTTCGCGGGCTTTTGGCAAATTCGCGATGTTAGCCCACCGTTCTTCCAATTTTGGTGTCAGCTTTAAAACATTTTCCTGGGGCATATAAATAATTTTAACTTTTTCTGCAATGGAGTTAGCACACTGAAAAAAGAAAAGAGCGTCGTTGACAAATGCTGTTCTAGATCTTACTTTCTGCCACACGTGGTGCCTGACCATACCCCCAACACCATCCACAGCTCCCTTTCCATGTAACGTAGCAAAAAAATGCCAGTTGAGGTATAAATTATAATCAGTCATACCATATGTGTATTTTATTAATCTTAAGAAATAAATTTCAACTACATGCCGACATAATTAAAAATTTCAAAATCAGGATACCAGAAACTTTAGTACTCGTACCATATTATGCTATATACATGTATTGCTCATCCTGTGCTTTTTACCTATTTAATTGGAAATTTACTTTTGCTACGGACGTAACATAGAGCCATTTGTTATGTCCGAAATGTTACGTCTGTAACAGCATTAATTTAAAAACTAAATCAGTTGCAATATTTTTAACTATGGTGGACAATTACTCTAAGAATTTGCCAAAAGGACCATCAGTGGTTTTTTTTAATTTTGATTTTTTAGGACGTAATGACAACTTTTGCTTCTTTTTTGTTACAGATGTAACATCAAACTTCTTTTTTTCAAACTTCAATTACACCATTTAGATCAATTCAAAAGAAATTAATGAATGCATATTATTATAGTACCGTCTTAGTATTTTAAATTGTGCTACAAGTAGTTATTTTTGTTTTTATTTTTCGATGAGAAATATGCATTTGAAAATGTGTTCTTTTTTCTGATTTTTACAAGTTCGTGAATATCCGTACTTCCAACTAAGAAAACAAGTATTATTCTAACTCTCACCAAAAAACCAATGCAGGATTCTTAAAATATACATCTTAAGCTTTAAAATGATGTATAGCATAGCAACATAACTTCAATATGAATTTTTGACCAATTGGTTTCACTTTTCATGGAATGGCCCCTTTGTAACACATGTCCATCACTTTTATGCTCTTTTTAGCTAGGTTTGATTATTTTTCTGCTTTTACTTTATGTTAAAAAAAATCAAAATTATCCGGGTTCTTTTGTACTTTTTTCCAAAACTTCAACTTTATTTTGTAGCCAAGCCTTAGTAATAGAAAAAAACCAATGCCAGTTTTGAAATCAGCGCAAAAAAGTACACAAAGATCAGTTAACTAAATTAAAACAATTTTTAAAAAGTGTACTTTTTGCAGACCTGTCTTATCTATTCAGACAGCGAAAACCTATACGGAGTATCCTTTTCAGACTACTTTAAATCAAAAGGACGAAACAAAGCATGAAACAAAAAGTCTTACTGAAGTATTAAAACCACTAAAAAGTTCAAAACGTGTTAAATAATAAAAAAAATATTCTAAAAAAAGGGAATAAAAAACGATCGTACATTTAAGAAAAGGAGATGGGCTTATTTGTCTGTTGGTCGTTTTGTCTGTCCCTCTTTTAATAACTTTTCAGAGAACAGTTCAATTTGAAAACAAATATTTTCGTTAGAAACACGTGAGAGAGCAAATGAAAGTTTAAGGCATTTTTCCTCTGATTTACAGACTATTTTAGTGTCAATGTTGTTATAGATATAAATTTAACTGCGCTTCGGAAGTATACACTTTATATGGAAAGACTTGCAGCTTTCGGAGATTTTGCTTTCCTTAGTTTATTTGAAGGACTTGTATAAGAGGGCTCTGAAGATATCAATTGATGAGCGATTCAAGCACGTTGAAGAAGCTACGTTATAAAATCTTTTACATTGCTTTGGTGTTATTACGCTTTTGAAGTTAATACGCTTACTTGGTTCACGTTAAGAATACTTGTAAGATAGCACCTTTGTGAAATATTCCCGGTTTGTGAAAAACGTTCTGGAAGTACGTTTTTATTTAGTTATTTTCCCTTATTGTCTCACACGAGTTAAGATTTTGCAATAGCTGGAAGTTATTCAAGTTTATTATGCCTAACAACATATATATACAGGGTGTCCACTCCAATCGTGGACCAATAGCTAATTTCTAAACCGTTAGAGATAAGCAAATAGTTTATTTAGGAAAAAATCTCCAAATTACGAAAGGAATTTTGGGTCTATTCAATGTTTTTCAAAAAATCAAATTTTGAAAGAGTTACGAAATTTAAATTTTTATACAGCCCCCCAGTCCTATCAATCATATTTAGTAAAACATTCTTGACACTGTAACGTTTAAAACTAAAAAAAAATCACTCTTCTACCACAAAAATTGACCGAGTTATGACGTTTTGAAAAATCAAGACTTTGCATTATTTCATGACGTCATCGAGAGATCGCTTAAGGGACCGTATGCGAAATCATTCAAAATCTTGATTTTTCAAAACGTCATAACTCGGTCAATTTTTGTGGTAGAAGAGTGATTTTTTTTAAGTTTTAAACGTTACAGTGTCAAGAATGTTTTACTAAATGTGATTGATAGGACTGGGGGGCTGTATAAATATTTAAATTTCGAACTCTTTCAAAATTTGATTTTTCAAAAAACATTGAATAGACCCAAAATTCCTTTCGTAATTTAGAGATTTTTTCCTAAATAAACTATATGCTTATCTCTAACAGTTTAGAAATTAGCTATTGGTCCACGATTGGAGTGGACACCCTGTATATATATATATATATATATATATATATATATATATATATATATAATATATATATATATATATATATATATATATATATATATATATTTATATATATATATATCCTATCGAATTTTGCATTAACCAGCAGCTTTCTTCCTACTAAATGAGACATTTTTGTTGGCATAATATTATTTAAATTTTAAATGATGTATTTGAAATTACTTGGTGCAGACACTGCAAAAAATGAAGTTATTTTTACAGTATAATATTGGAGGCCGACGTTCCAATTAAAAACTAAAATGCACAGTAACAAACGGAAAAGCTAGTAATTTTACAGTTTCTTACTGTAAAGTTAGAAATTTTACAGTCTGTTACAGTAAAAGTTAACTGTATTATACTGTAAAAACAATAGTAGAATACTGGCAGCAGAGGTTCCAGTTTAAAACTGTAAAATGCATGGTAATAAACTGTAAAATTAGCAATTTTGCAGTTTATCACTGTAAAACTAGCAATTGTGCAGTTTAGTACTGTAGGGCCGTGGTGGCCCGATCGGTAAGGCATCGGACTCGTGTCCGGAGGGACCCGGGTTCGATCCCAGCCGATCAAAGATCCACCGCCTTGATTAATGGTGGCTGGGAGGCGTTAAAAATGTCGTGGTCACAAAGTCCTCCAAGTGAAACGATACCTCTGGGGGTGCTGGGCCGAGGGTTTGCTCGACCCTAGGTTCTGGTTCAAAATTAAGAACAGAGCGCCCTTCAGGGCCCTATCCCGGTTAAACCACGAAGCTGTGGTAGGTACGGGGGACCCTGGAGGTGTGAAGTGAAGAAGTTTAGTACTGTAAAAGTAGAAATTTTAGTTTTTTACTGTAAAATTATTAATTTTTATAGGTTATTACCATACAATTAGCTGTATTATACTGTAAAAACAATATTCATTTTTTACAGTGTAAGTCAACTCGGTGAGAAATTCAAATGATGTTAATTTGTTTGAACACGGGGCGCGATCGGCTTATTTAGTTCTGACTGAAATTTTTGTCTTCATAAGATATTAAATAAAACTCCTTTGAGAGGCTGTATGACTGCAAATTATAGTACAACGACAAAACTAGCCGCCTGATTGATGTTTTCGACACTTCAAGCAACGATGACTTCAAATCATTGCTTTTAACCTAAACGAAATAACATGTCTTTATAGCGCATAGAATTTTATTTTATGTTTGAGTTTTTGCGTGAATTCCAAAATTTTAACTAGATTGCTTTATTTATCTTGACGTGTCTGTTTTTTTAACGAGTTCATTTCAAAAGTGATGCTATAAATTCAGTTATCAAATGACGTCAGGCTCAAAGTAATATCTACAACAGCATTTCCATTCTTGTAACTAGTAGTAACCTATATTTAGTTTTTTTAATCCGCAATTGCTTTAAATTCATTGTGTCCTAATTCACTAGGTACAAGCTAGATCTTTTCTGATGTATTTTGTTAAGGTATACTGCATAGAAGGAAAATTATACATATATTTTTTTATTTTATGATGGCTGACTAATTAATCAAAGATACAATCAAATAAAATGATTATTAATCAATTATTATTGAGTTTTCAGAGTGTGTTATTAAAAATTGATATTTTAGCCAAAAATAGCGAAAACGAGTTAACAGCCACTATGCCTTTGTCAAATGATTTCGCGCAGCATTTGTTTTCAATAATGTAAAAAAAAGTAAAAAACTTTCGCTGTTTTCTGTTTTTGAGCCTTTGCACAATTTACAAAAATTTAAAATAAACGAAGTAAATTTAGATTTTGTTTTGTTCTGAAAAAGCAAATTTTATGTTTTAGATAAAAATAACTATAATTGACAACAATTGGATGCTTATAGTTTTATACACATAGCACTAAAATACCTAAAAATCTTATTGAAAGACATAAATATTTTTTCTTTAAAAATATAAATCACAAATTTTAAAACTACAAATGCTGCAATAAAACACATGCCCACACAAATTCCGAAATTGATCTCATTTGTGAATTTCTCTTTTTATCTGTTAATTTTTCATCGTGAGTTTTTTCCTTGGATATTTACATTAAAAGAAATTACAAATTTACGTATAGCTAGAATTAAGATTATTTTAGACTATTTATGTGTGAATATGTATTGAAGAGCATACGTTTTTCGCTTTTTGTTTGAAATTAGGATTCCAGATCGGGGTTTACTATTTGTAAACATTATTATCCAACTTTTCCATCTTCTGACTGAATGCATTTGTTCATAGTATATGAAGTCGAACAGAAAGACATTTTGAGAAGTTAGCTCTAGTTAATCAAAACAGTATCAGTGTCAAAATTTTCTCTGATTTGAACGTGTGAAGAATGAACAGCGTCAGAAGTACTTGGACTTGTTGTTTTAATATACGTGTAGTTCAAGTCCCTTTCACGTCTAATTACCGATATTTGAACCAAACTATAGTAATGTTTTTGAAAAGTGTGCGTGCAGTATTCAGTAGTTTAGTACAACAGTTATGTGCTGATTCACAATAATTTAAAAATAATTCGTCCTTAATGACTGGCTCTGCAGAGAATGCAGCGGAAAATGTTGAATTATATATATATATATATATATATATACACTGCTTGACATTGAAAATGCAACACCAAGAAGGAGTGGTCAGAAATTGATGAAATTTGGTAAGAAGACAGAGACAGCATGGAACAATAAGTGATATTTATTTCAAAATAAATAAGCAAAATTTAGAGCGAGGACGGCGTCGGCTCAGTAAAAAGTAGGACCACCGCAGACAGCGAAGCACGAAGAAACACGTCTAGGCATGGAGTCAATAAGCCTGCGGATGGTGTCCTGAGGGATGGCACTCCATTCCCTTTCAACCATTTGCCACAGTTCGTCCTCTGAACGAGGCAGTGGCAGGTTCTGCAAACGGCGTCCAATCACGTCCCACACATGTTCGATTGGTGACAAGTCAGGAGAGTATGGTGGCCAGGAAAGCATCTGTACACCTCGTAGAGCATGTTGGCTGATTCGAGCACTGTGAGGCCGGGCGTTATCCTGTTGAAAAATTGCAATTGGCAGACCCTGAAGGTAGGGGATTGCCACCGGCCGCAGTACATTATCTACATATCGTTGAGCCGTCATAGTGCCCCGAATACGAACTAGAGGTGATACGGAATTGTATGCAATAGCGCCCCAAACCATTATGCCACGTTGTCGCGCTGTGGGGCGTTCCACAGTTACTGCCGGATTCGATCTTTCTCCACGTCGACGCCACACACGTATACGATGACTATCGCTGGACAAACAGAAGCGGGATTCATCTGAGAACACTACGGTTTGCCATTCTGCCATCCACGTCGCTCTGGTCCGGCACCATTCCAAACGTTGGAGTCTGTGCTGTGAGGTCAATGGCAGTCTTCTTAGCGGGCGCCGTGATTGCAGGCCACGTGCAACCAGTCGACGGGAAATGGTTCTGGTCGACACAGGAACATCCAGGGTACCTTGCACGTGCTGCAGAATCGACGTACAAGTGACTTGCGGGTCCGCCACAGCTTGTCGGTGAATCCGTCGATCCAAGCGGTCTGACGTCACTCTGGCTGCACCTGCACCCCTCAATGTGGCTACATTTCCTCTTTCCAACCATCTCCTACACAGCCGATGCACAGTGCTTGCATCCATGTGGGTATCAGCTGCAATTTGACGTATGGACCAACCTCCCCTTCTCAGTCCGATCACCATACCCCTTGTAAAGTCGTCTATATGCTGGAAGTGTCTTCGTTGAGGACGGCGTGGCATTTCCTCCTATCACACGTATCCTTCGAGACAAAAACCAAATTTCTCCGATAATTAGTCTGGCAGAAAAACCAACATGAACATAGCCCACTTTTCAACTTCATTCTCTTATATCTTACTTCACGTGCGTCGGAGAGCTGCGCATTTCATATCATTTGCATAACTCAGTGACGTGCGTCTACGGTAAAATTTGCATGAATTTCTGACCACTCCTTCTTGGTGTTGCATTTTCAATGTCGAGCAGTGTATATAAAAAAAAAAAACCTTCTTTGCTTGAAAAATTGGAAAAATTGAAATATAACCCATTAAAACAGCATTTTTAAGAGGGTTCATGAGTTTTATCGAGGAATTATTATTTTTTATTATGGATTTTATTTGTCATGATGGTTAAAAAATTAAGTAATATTTTATTAATAAATATTTTTTTTTTGCGTTTTACATAATAAGCTCTGAAAAAAGAAATACATGTGCATGCAAATAATAGTCAAAAAAAGAAAATAATAAAAAAAATAATAAAACGGGACACATTAGTTTTGGTTTTGTAAATCTACGTTTCATTATATGTCTTGTTGCTGGTTGTTGCTAAACCAGTTTCATAGAAGCTGACAAACAAATTGAATGTGTTCTCCACACACGAATCCAGTATGTAAACCGAAAGAATTATGAAATTGTTGAGATAAACAAACCATTTATTATGTAATATATCTTTTCATTTAGAATTTTAATGATTATTCCATGAGATGATTAAAAATACTCACACACACACATATACTATATATATGTTTGCATCGAAGACACAATTTTCTTTCGAGCAGGGTATCGAAAAAAAGATTCAAAAATGAACTGTTCGCGTGCCTCTTTAAAATGAGATTGCCACAGAAGATGGATATCAGGGAGATAAAAATAAGAAATAACTTTTTCCCCTCTTGGCGGAACGTCTGCTTAAATGAAATAACGGAGCCAGAAAATGACACTTCTTCAGTAAAAGTTTCGTGAGAGCACTTTTTTTAACCACGTGTTTTTTTCCTCGGGGATCATCCCCTTGCCGAGTGGGAGTAAAGCCGATGCAGAAGCAGCATGCAATAACAGTTAAAGTTCTCCTTTTTCATACCGCTCTCTCTCTACGACAAGGTCATTCCATACAAATGCTTGTATGTGAGTTATATCTATCTATCTACACTACAAAAAATGAACTGTTGTTTTTAACAGTGTAATACTGGCAGCCGAGGTTCCAATTTAAAACTGTAAAATGTAAAACTAGCAATTTTACAGTTTCTTACTGTAAAGTTAGCAATTTTGCAGTTTATTGCCGTAAAATTTAGCTGTATTGTACTGTAAAAGCAACAGTATAATACTGGCAGCAGAGGTTCCAATTTTAAACTGTAAAATTAGCAGTTTTAAAGCTTATTACTATAAAATTAGCTGTATTATACTGTAAAAACAAAACTCATTTTTCAGTGTGTATCGATCTATATGCATAGGTGTGTATATGCGTAGTAAAAAAAATCAAAATAAGCATGTCATAGGGAGGTAAGGATCAAGTTATGTAATTTAGATTAATGTCATGAATAAATCGATAGAAATATCAAAGTGGATTGGATTGCTGTTGGCAGAAAATATGTGGCATTGCAGAGCAACAAGCATTGGCGGATTTATCATGTTGCAACTCGTAATTGCGAAGGCTCCCTTCGACATAGGGCTCCTGAAGGGTATCCAGAAAGAGCATGAAAATATTTTTCATGGTTCTGTTTATCTCTAAGGTGCCTCCGAAAATACTGTGGGTCATGTCCCTAAACTTGTAAATCCGCTACTGGCAACAGGCCGCATTGTTTAGGAAGAAAATTTGTAACTGATGCGTTTATATATATCAGAGCGGGGCATGGAAAATACTTGGAGCTTCTAAGACGAGAATGTTGCAACGGTTTCAAATAAAACAACGTCTGGTAAATTGTTAGCTGAAATTAAAATAAATAAATAATCTACTTCAGAGCTTATATCTTTTGAGTTGTTCTCGAGGAAGAAGGCCTAAAATGAGGAGAAGTGGTTAATTCCCCCCTCCCATCATTGGTACAAAGGAAAAAAACTATGACTATATTTATCTCTCCCATGCGACAGGCAGTCCAACACTTGCCTGTCCCGACTTGCCAGTGGTCACATAAAAGGCCTTAAATATTCTGAGGGCAGTAAGACTTATCCTCTCTGCCCTAAGTGCCACCATGACCAGGCTTCACCTCAACATATCTTGGACTGTTTGGGTTTGAACTGGGAGGATATCCATACTACCCCCCTTTTGGTATCGGATTTCATTTATGTCAACGAATTCGTTGATATGTGCTCTGACTCCGTCAGACCAGATGGAAGATTAGAAACAACAAAATTTAAAAAAAACGATAAATAAATAAAAAACTTTTTTTATTTGAGGAGGGATGTGAGGAATAAACAACCAGCCTCAAAAATAACTAAAACAAAAATGCATGCAGCACGGCACAATAGAAGGAAATTTAAAAAAACTGTATTTTGTTGATTATTTAACATAAATTAATAATAAAAAAATGACCGCTGAAAAAGGTTAAACACTTTTAAACACCATTTTAAATGTAAAATGGCATTGACAGAAAACGTTTGACAACATATTTTACTGCTAGGAGGGATAATATTTTTTATGAATTATACTAACTGGTGAAGAGATATAATTTTCATAAGTACAAAATGGTCTATGCAGAGGTGAATTTTTAACAGCTTTTTTTACATAATAAACTTAAAAGAGTGTTTTTGTTTCATTTTAGCATTTTACTATTTAACATTAATATTAAATTTAATTTTTTAACATTATTTCTTTTTTTTTTGTGCTGACAGTCTTTAATATCTTAGGCAAGTAACCGTTACTGTTATTTCCCGTGTTATTGCTTTGTACAGCATGCATAGCCAAAATGTTCGTCTAATTATGCATCCATGGCACGTTTTATCATGAGTCTACTAATAGCTTGTTGAAGAAAGCTAAATGTTTTTCAATCTTATTAGACTTGGTCAATTCAATAAAACACAAACATAGTAAAAGTATGATTTTTTTAATACTACAGTCAACTATGTCAATACGTTTAATTTTGCAAATGTCACTTGAGGATGATTCCGTGAAAATTCTGAATGCCCAACAGTCTCTGACCACCTGCTAGACTGGTTTTTCTCCAAGAAGCAGGAATTGTACTCAGATTTAAGTTCGAGATAAATCTTAATAAAATAACAGGAGTGCAAGAAGGTTTTTTTTTTCTTTCTTTTGCAGAAATTCTTTCCCGCCACACAAAAACAATGTAAACACTTTATTTACATGTGACTGTCATATTGTTGTGAATTTAAATATCTCTCTTATTACTACTTAATATCTGAAAATTTTAGTATCGGTTGTACTACTATTCAATAGCTATTTTTCTGAATATTTATAAAATGATTTTTTTTTTTTACTGGGAAACGTTGAAATGAAAACCTAAGGCACAACAACAACAACAACAACAACAATAATGATGAGAATAATAATAATAATAACGATAATAATGGAATTGTGATAAAGCTTTTTATGCGAGGTGAAATATTAATAATTTAAATTATTTAAGCTTCATCTACCTAAAATCCTTTTTTAAAGTGATTCGTTTCTTATTTTCTCCATCATTCTAACAACTCGTTGTTTCAAATATACTTTACGTAAACTTTTATTCATAAAAAAAAAAAAGTTTGTGCATTTAACTGGTAATCCAATTTTCCCGCAAAACTTTTATTTTATTCCGGCGTCAAGAGTAAAAAGAGACGGAGAAGTTATTAACTCTTTTCTCTCTTCCCCCACTGTGACATTAAAGAACGATTTGCTTCCAATTCAGTAGAGATTTTTGATAGTCACCGTGCGACACAAAAATCGTTATTGCTGCAATTCAGAGATAATTTGCTTTTGTTTTTTTCATGTTCGTTTTCGATCTATCTGAAACGCTGAGAGAATGAAAAAAAGGGTACAGGAAGAAGAAGAAAAAAACGAAAACATTTGGCACTTTCGAATGATAACCGTCGTCAATTTGCCGCTAAATAAAATTTTGCCCCCGCCTTATCAGGCATGTCAAATCATTTATTTTTCGATTTTCAGCCTATGATATCCGAAATTGTTTCTTTTAAGCTCTGTAATATGAAAGCAATGAGGCTCAAAAGCGTTTATTTATGAGAAAACAAAAGAAGAAGCGGGGGAAAGAATGGAAAGTTAGTGAAAGTAGGTTGTTGAAAGGGGGAAAAGCAAAATTTAATTTTATTAAGCGAATCTTGAACGACATAAACTGTTCCTTTTTATAAATTTGCAATTTAGCTTTTTTGAAAGAGATAAAAGATTCCAAAATCTAAAATTCTTTTTTATTCAACTATTATGCATCTTAACTCTAATTAATATTTTCTTTTTCAAAAATTAAATCCAGCCATTTTTATTTACTTTGGTTTCTGTTGAATATACCCTTAGCAGATACCAATACCGATAATAAATACTTTGGACCTTTATAATAAGCAGAGTTATTGTTCTGCTTACACTCACATTTCTCACACATAGACTCTTTGTCGGCTTGTATATGTGAGACAAGCCGACACAGTCTAGTAGTCAGAGAAGTATAACTCGGATGGAGTGGTCCCAGGTTCGAATCCCGGCTTGGGCATGTGTGAACCTTTTCTCTCCTGAGCCTGTGAATGTGTTGTTGTGCTGTGAATGATTGCCTACCCTATAAACGGGTTCCTATGGCATGTGTGTAGAGTGGAAATCGGACTTCACACCAAATTTCGGAACAGTTGGAAAAGTGAAGTGGCGCCCCCAAAGTGCCAGTCTTTCTGGCGCAAGATAACAACAACAAACTCTCTCTCTCACTTGTATAAATAATTTTAATGCATTTTAAAAAACTTTTTGTCTACGTTTAAAAAAACAAATTTTCTGGAGCATTTTATCATTTTTAGTTTAGTTAAAATAGGAGTAAAGAAAACATCTGCATTTGTATAGGTATTAAAAAGGTTAGGGGGTCAATTTTCCTTAGCTTTAAGGGACATATGTTCATTTGGATTGAATGATTTCTGTATGGATAGCTGGATTGTTTCTCTATTCGTGCAAAAATCTGCATAGATTCAAAATATATACTCATAAGAAGCTTTAGATGAATGCGATCATTCTAAAAACTTTTTGGAAATACAAGTAAGCTTCCACATTAAAAAAAAAACATTTTGTGGTAGTTAGTTTGCTATAAATAATTTCGCTATGTACAATATTAAAAAGTAAAAAAAAAATCAAAATGTAACGGCTTTAACTATAATTGTTTATAATAAAACTACCATTGCTTCTAGAAGTTTATTAAAACATCTGTTTTATTGAAAATACGATTTGAACAGCATGTACAGAGAGTGACTTAATTTTTTCATTCCTTAAAGTGTGTAATGCCGGTACAGACGCTTAAGAGGGGAACTTTAAACTATGTGAGCAAAGAAAAGGTTAAAAAATGTATTTTTTTGCAGTGTATTTGACTGTGGGGGCGTTGGCCAGATCAATAAGGCATTGGATTCGCATCTAGAGAATCGCAGTTTCGACGCCTGTCAGTTAGAGCTCTTCCATTGACGCTACTTTTGACTGGTGCTCCCTAATTTGTCGTGTTCATAAAGTCCTCCAAGTTCTCACTCCAAATTAAAACCTCTGGAGGTGTTGAATCAGCGATAGCGCTTTTTCTGATGTGTATCAAAAACTAGAACTGTCTTCATCACACCCCACATAACTTGTTAAACCACGTGTAGCGGTAGGTAAAGGAGTCTCTAATGTGTAGACTGTAGAGTATATATTTAAGTTGAAAATTAATTGCAAATTGAGTAAAATTGAAACCATGGAAATCATTTCAAAAAACCTTTATTTATGAATTGGAAAAAGGGGTATTTAAATCATTTGAAGGGATCGAAGCGCAGAATTCAGAACACTAACACAGTAGAAACACTGAAGAATTTACGAAAACGCATGCAATTTTCTTAAGATAAAATAATCACGAACAAAATGACAGTCAGCAGGATTTGCTTCTAGAACCAGCTTTTGACAAATAATAGCACAATGTCTATATAATATCCCCTGTTCTATGCATTGAATATTGTTTTATTAACTTATTTGTTTTTCAGTTATACTGAAACATGCTTATGCAATTTTTATTAAATTTTTTTGTCTTGCCGATTTCTTAAGATAAATTGATCTGAAACAAAAAAACTCGACTTGGAGGTCGCACGACCGTGCTCCCAGATTGTCAAGAGGATTAGCTTCTAGAATTCGCTTTTTACCAATAACAACACAATGTATGCATGACAGAACCTGTTTTATGCATTGAAGATTGTTTCATTCACTTACTTGTTTTTCAGTTGTACTGAAGCATGCTTATGCAATTTTCATCCACATTTTTTGTTTTATTGTATTGTTTCTCTTGAGCTGTTGTCGATGTACAATTAGCAATTTGCACTTAAAAAAATGTTTGAATCATCTGAATTAAAATTCTAAAAATAGAGATGTCTCTTCCACCCTGTGATGTAAATGAAGATAATAATTACACTGCAAAAATAAATCTGTGTTGTTTTTATTGTTTAATACTGGCAAGCAGGGGTTCCAGTTTAAAAATGAAAAATGCACATTAATAAACTGTAAAACTAGCATTTTAAGAGTTTATTACTATAAAGAAGCAATTTTACAGTTTATTACCAAAAAATTAGCTGTATCATATTGTAAAACAACAGTACAATACTTGTAAAACTAAAATACACAGTAATAAAATGTAAAATTAGCAATTCTACAGTTTATTATTGTAAAGAAGCAATTTTACAGCTTATTAGTGTAAAATTAGTAATTTTACAGAGTATGCTGTAAAATTCGCAATTTTTACAGTTTGTTATTATAAAATTAGCTGAATGATACTGTAAAAACAACACTCATTTTTTTACAGTGTACACTTAAAATTGCACGAGAAATAAATTAATAATTTTATTCTTGGCATGAAACGAAGAATTTTTTTTTTTCGTTTTGAATTTCAAATTTTGTTTGCCATTTAGATGAAAGAAAAATACCGCCATCGCTTTTAGTTTCATCAATCTCCTCTATTTCCCCTGCAGCATCAGTTTGTAATCGGAAAGAGCGGCTCTTCGCTAACAGCGATGTCCACTCTCGATGGAATCAAGACACGACCTCCATTATTTCTCCCTGTACGGGAGCAGGCAATAAACATATCGTTCCGCCGCCACCTTTCCATGTTCTGAGATCTGTTTTATCGACGCTAGCGATTTAATTATCAGCACTGTCTCGTATATTCAACGAGAGCCCATCGCATTGTCTCCAGGTGTCCCTGTCAAGGATAACGAATTAGGAATAGTCCAGATCGCCGGAGAATTTTTTCACAGCCACTTCATCCTCTATATTACCCTTTTCTCAGAACCGTCCCAGCTTATTGCTGGGGAACAAGGAAAGGGCGGAATTGGCGCCAAGGAAAGGAAAACGCAGATCTACGGGGGAAAAAAAGGCATAAAAGGGAGAATCCACTGTCAGTGGCAGGGCGAGATATAAAGCTGTGGGGATTTATATTTCTTTGATTTTTATTGAGAGGGATAACCTATAGTCCGGACTGACCTTTTATTTTCGGTCGCAGGCAGGTGTGAGGGACAAGGGATTTGATTGGATAAAAACTGACCGTGTCCGAAGGAAATAAAGTGAAATAAATAAACTGCGGTTGGGAATAAAAAATGATAATAAAAAACGAAAGTGTATAAAGTTTTGAGAGAAGACTGGGAAATTGCGTAGGGAGAGGAATGAAAAGTGGTATCTGTTTTAAAATGGGTTCAATTGTATTGAGGAACTATTGCTGTTAAACGCATAAAAGAATTTATTTGAGTACATTTAGATTCCATATTAATCCATTTTATTAAATATTGTAATTATATTTCTCTCTTTTCTTGGGTTGCTTGAACGCATACCATTTTCTACAACGCTAGAGATTGTTTCATATATAATTTATGGCTTTTCAAAATCGTTGATTGTCTTAAGAGTTGTCTACCATTATTTTTATCATTTTAAAAGTTGCTTTTGATTCTTTCTTCTATTTTTCGTTTCATGAACATTATATAATTTTCATAATTAGAAAAAATAGAGTTATGTTTAAAAATCTAATATGAGAGTAAAGCTACAAACTCTGGCATCGTAAGGAAGCAATCTTTAAACAAGAGGCCAGCTCAGAACTGAATATATTTACTTTACTGTTTTGCCAACATTGATTTTCTCGTATTTATTTATAAAAAGTTTTCTCAATTGGTTAAAGCTTTATATTATTCCAAAAATGTTTTTTAAAAATGTCGTTGCTATTTTCGATAAACGATGTACGTTTTGTTTATCTCCATTACAACAGCCCCGCAAATATTTTTTCAAGTGATTATGGTTTTTCAGAGGGTGCAATTTTCGTCGGCCAAAAATAAAATGACAACTATACTGTAAAAATACATGTTGCTTTTGCAGTATAATACAGCTAATTTTACAGTAATTTTAGTGATAAATTGTAAAATTGCAAATATTACAGTAATAAACTGTAAAATTGCTAATTTCACAGTTGTAAACTAAAATTGTAAGCTAATTTTATACTAAAATTACTAATTTTACAGTAATAAACTGTAAAAATGCTAGTTTTGTAGTAATAAATTTTAAAATAGCTAGTTTTACAGTTTATTTCTATGATTTTACAGTTTTAAACTGGAACCTCTATTGCTGGCATTATACTGTAAAAACAACAGCTTTTTTTTGCCGTGTATTTCTTTTAAATTCAGATCCAGGGCTTTAAAAATCAATTAGTAAAAAAAATGCTAGCAAATAGAGTAAGATTATCTCTATAATTGATATTCCAGTGTATATGAAAGGAAGAAAATTTAGATCATTACTTTTTGACACCCCTCTTATCTGCTTTTTGTCAAGGGAAAGCCATTAGTTAATATAAAGATGATGTCAAATTTATTTTATCAAGCCGTTTACTGATTTACTATATTAAATTAATTCTAGCTATCGGTGCTCTTATATTTGAAAATGTTTTAAGTCAACCATATTTTTTCTATCTGTAAGCCAATACTTGTCATAGAAACAAATTATGAAATTGAATTACAACTGCAAATTTTCTCATTTTAAAATTCTCGACTAGGAATATTAAAAGACTGGAAAAGGAGTAAAAGCATTATACAGTAAATCATAAAAGCTCCTGAATTAGAGCAGATAATGTTACAACTGCAATCCTTCTATCTAAAAAGTCATTATGGTAGCTTCGAGTAAAGCTAGTTAACTTTTCAACATTTCGAAGTTTTTAGAACAGTTGACTTGATAAAAAATTAGAGGGGTTATTGGTGCTCTCTCAAAGCAAAGTTTTGAAAAAAGTTTTTTACTTTTTATTTTAAAAAAGTAAAAAATAATAAATAAATGAAATAAATAAATAAAAATAAAATGAAATAAAATGAAGCAAAATATAATTTAAAAAAAAGGTGCAAAATCTATTGAAAGTGCCTTTTTTTGCATTGCAGTACTCTTATGAATGATAAAAGTCTTATATTATTGCAAAGTGCAAAGTAGGAGCTTTAAGCGTTTAGAAATTTTCTTTTACTGCATTAAAGGGCACTAATAAGTTGTTTTGTATCCTAAACGGAAGCTATAGTAACTTTAACCTATGACAAAACTGGCCAGCTTTAAAATAAGCTAGTAAATTAATTTTTGTCTTAACCACATTTCAATTCTAATTTCATGCATTTTTACACTTTGTGCGGGGGACGATAAACTAAAGCAAACTAAAAATCTAAATTATAACTTAAAGTTGTGAATTTAATTATATGGATGGAAAAATATTTTAAACCGAAATTTGATTTTTAAGCGTTGATTAAATGATGTTTAGAGAAAAAAAGCGGCATTTATTTCTTTGAAAAATGAAATAAAAAAGTATTTTTTGACTTTTCGTACAGTGTAAAATGTTTTTCAAGTTACTAATCTTTTGAGATTGTACATGAAAGCTTTACGTGTTTGATATGATTGTTTCTTTTCTCTTATTGAAATACCAGTTTGTTATTTTGGTTTCATATTTAAAATTCATACAAGTATATTTATTTCCATAATCCACTTTGGGCTGCAATTTTATACTATCATGCAATAGATTTTGAAATGAGATGATCGTATCTCTTGGTTACTTCGAGAAAAGTGATCCATTTTACTCACGAAGTATTTGACGTTTCCGTATCATGTAATCAGATGATGCTATTTTAAATTCAATATAATACCATTATTGTCCTTTTTTGTTGAGGGCAGTGTTTGTTACTTTTTGATTCAACACAGAAGATTTAAAAATTATACAAAACGCTCTGTCTTGAAAGTTACATTTGTAGATTCAAGACCTTTTCTTCTTCTAATTATGTGAAGTTCAAGAACAATTGAAGGGGCAAGTGGATAAAGGTGATATGTGACAATTTTTGAGACTTACTTTTTACCATGGATGAAGGTGATAAGTCCATCAGTATCATGTCCCCTTAGTCACAGAAATGGCTGGTAATTAAGAATATGACCCCGTTTTACACGTTGAGAAAAATCCATTAAAAAAAAAAATGCTCCTTTTTCTTGGAAGCTTTTTCTAGAAATGTAAAAAAATGTCACATATCACCTTTATCCACTTGCACCTTCAACTATGTTTGACGCTGGACAATGGTAAATGCAAAACCCCAGTGAACTTTTCCCACTCCGACTGGAAACTTCTATGATAGGTACTGGACAGCAACAGAGCTGTTACAAGTAGGGGAGAGTGGTAATGAATGGGCCATGGTGATGAATGGGCCACTAACAAAATATGAAAAAGTATTTGCATGGAATTTTTTTTGATGCCACCAATAGATGTAGCTATTTGTTCTACTAAACTCATCCAATTTTCATTCGTTTGCGCTGAGCCATTTTCAAACTAGAGTGGCATGGTCAAGAATCTGACTGAAAAGTAAGTTTTTCCCTTTTTAGTAAAACATTTCCTAGCTAAAATGTACCAAGTATTTCACTGCATACATATGTTTAAGCTAGTCTTTCCATATCTATAAACTAATCTTAAGATGTATTTTGATGCTATCTAAATTCAATGTACTCAAAAAACCTAAATGTATTCCAAAAGTATAGGTGGGGCTGAATGGGCCACTATGTCATGGTAATGAATGGGCCACCTAAATATTGTTTTTCTTCCTTTTCTTTGGATTTTCGCATTAATATGAAACACAACTGACTGTCATAGATAAATATTACTGTCGTCAAAATAGGTTTGCAGTAACTTCTAAATATAATTTGCAGATCTATATTATATTCCTATAGTACAATGGACCTCTGGTCGCAGTGCGTGGCTTGAAAAAGCCCCCCTCTCTCCTTCATATTATATTTCTCACAGTACAATTTCATTTTCTTTCTTGGTAACTTAAGTTAGATATTTCTTATTCCCGATGTCTATCAAATTAAAAAAAAAAAAATGAAGTTTGACAATTTTGAAAATGAAGTTTTTGAAAGTGATTTTTGATATTTTTTTTGAAACATAATAAATTTTGTTAAATCATAGTGTGTATTATCTTTTATTTTTTTAAATATATATTTGATGTTATTTATTTCTTACAATCTCTTTAGTCATTTTTCTGCTACAATTGGTATGCATCAGTTTTTTTTTAATTCCATCAGTTTTGATGTTTATATAATTTTAAATCAGTATGATGTTGTATCATGATGTCAAGTGCCACATTTATTTTGTCATATTCAGCAAATAAAAGATTAAATCCACATGTTTTCATTGAATTCATTTAGTGGCCCATTCATTACCTTGGATGGCTAATTCAACCCCATAGGTGGGGTTGAATGGGCCAAATTTCAAAATTTTTATTTTCTATTATAATTCATTATAGACAGGTGCTAATCCAACTTTTATGACTTCATTAGATAGCCAGATAAGTAAAGTAAGTAAAACAGCAATTTAAAGTTAAAACAAAGTGTTAGAAAAAATTACAAAAATTCAAAACCAAAAAGTGGCCCATTCATTACCACTCTCCCCTACTGTGGACTGACTAACCTATTGTTGTAATGCTAATGATCTTACTTCTGTTTATGATATTTATTTTAATATTTTTCTGGTATTTGTTTATTTCATATGGCACGCCGAGACTGAAAGGGACACATATTTTTTTTTCAGTCTGTGGTAATTTAGTGCAAATCCAATCTAAAAAGTGCCCCATTCATTCTCGGTGTGCGATATGTCTGTACCTGAGAGCCAAATTAACGTAAGTTCAAAAAGAAAGATTTTCGGGTTATTATTGCATTGCATGTAGAATTTTATTCTGCTTTGAGCCATAACAACATTAGAAACATCCTTAAACTTCTAAAAATGAACTGTTGTTTTTAGTCTACTACTGGCAGCCGAGGCTATAGTTTAAAACTGTAAAATGCACTGTAATAAACGGTAAAGCCAGCAATTTTAGTTTCTTACTGTATAGTTAGCAATTTTACAGTTTATTGCCGTAAATTGAATGTTTACCCATGTGGGTTGTTTTGTACGTTTTCACATACGTCATCCCGTAATTTGTTAAATTTAACATTGTTGAATATGTACAAAGGGATGACGTATTTTTGAAAAAAAAAAATAGTTTATTGCCGTAAAATTTAGCTGTATTATACTGTAAAAACAACATTATAACACTGACAGCACAAGTGCCATTTTAAAACTAAAATGCACTGTAATAAACTGTTGAATTAGTAATGTTTACAGTTTAATACTATAAAATTAGCTGTATCATACTGTAAAAACAACATTCATTTTTTACCGTGAGTAATTATTCACCAGTGCTTCAAGAACGTAAGTCCTAACTTTTGTTTGCACCAGACTAACGTTTCTACACTCTCCTGCAACGTAGCTATACTGTACTTACGTTGGTCTGTTTTTGAGGTACAGAAAGTATTTTTAACCGACTTCAACAAAGGAGGAGGTTATACAATTCGTCGGAGAATTTTTTTTTTCGGTATGTTACAAGATTACTCGAAGATGCCTGGATCGATTTCAAAAATTCTTTTTTTGTTAGAAAGGTCTTTCTTTCCGATTGGTCCCATCCTCTCGTGGTCCGGGTTCGATAACGGGAACCTGCAGAAATCTTTCGAAAAAGAAATTGGGATCACAGTAATCGTAATAATGACCATTTTGAACGCCAGGCTTCTCTGGATTGCATAATGAAATTCATTTCTATGGTCTTTTTGAAAATTTTAAACCGAGTATCTTTCTATGTCCTGCTTTTTTCTCCTGAACTCCAACGAACTGAAAGTCGTACCAGGTTCCTTTTTGATTCGTAATATTTCAGGATTTATTAGTCTTAATTTACATAAGTTTTGATAAAGGAATTCTGAAGAAAGTGAGGAAAATCTCCAAATTTTTGCTCAAATTTAAAGCGATTTGTTCTAAATGATTAAATATGAAATACATTGTTACAAAACGTGATTGATATGAAACAGTTATTATAATGATAATGAAAATTTTGAATGAAGGCTTAACTGAAGCAAACATGAAACTCATTAGCGTGCCACGTACGTAATACGTCGCAAAATTTTATGAACCGCCAGCAACTAGTGTTGTTTTGAAATATAAATTAGTTGAAAAGCCGTTAATATTTAGCCTTTGATTAAACTAGTACACAAATAAATACCAAAGAATTACAAGGATTATTTTTTAGTGTCTATCGTTTAAAATTTTAGACGGGTTGATACTTTCTTTCTTTTTTTTCTTTACATAGTTTATTTTATGAAGCATTTGCTTAAGCAAATTAGGTGAAGTTTTGTAATGGAAACATTACCTTATTTTATATGTATATGTTATTTGCACTAAAAAGAATAAAATAAAATATTTTTGGAAAAAATAATTGAACCGACTTCGGAACTTCACTCGGCAAGTGCTCTAAAAAGTAAAAAATAACTTTATTCTTTGAACACCATCGACACTACATTTAAACATAAGTTTTGAAGTCGGTGCAACAACTATAGGTGAAACGATGTTTAACTACATTTTGCCAACATTTTTCAGCGAAAAACCATTGAAAATTAAGAGCTGAATATTTGTACCATTACATAAATATGTGGTTGTCAATGTAGTGTATGCGAATGCGATTAAAGAACCTGGATTCATTGCAATTTATGTATATAGTTAAATTATAGTTTCGTATGATTCTATATAGTGTTTTTGCACCGACTTCAAAACTTATGTTTAAATGTAGTGTCGATGGTGTTCAAAGAATAAAATTATTTTTTACTTTTTAGAGCACTTGCCGAGTGAAGTTCCGAAGTCGGTTCAATTTTTTTTTCCAAAAATATTTTATTCCAGTTACGGATTCAATGGATTTGATGATTTTTCAGTTTACTCCCTGTATTTCTGTGTGGAGTTTTTTCCACTCCTCTGAATATTGTTTTTCAAGTCTTGGAGCTAACAAAAAAAAAAAGTATCTCATAATTTATTAATGTATTCACGGAGACGAGAAGTATTATAATTAAAAGATTTTCAAAAAGTTGCTTTAAAATTCATAACAAATTTGATGTTCTTTGATTATAAAAATTTGTTTCCTGTTAGTCCAAAGCTTGAAATTCATGTAAGATTGTTTAATTTCATCTCTTTAAACCAGTTGAGCGAAAGATGATTTAGAGTTTTTACTTATTGTTTTTGAGCTTTCATCGTGATCGATGTTATTTTTGTATGTATAAGTGTTAAAGTGAGCAATAATTCTATGCTATTAATATATTCTACCCGAAAAGGAGTGATTAGTGGAAAAGGAAAATTTTTCCGAATAGTTTTTAACCGACTTCAACAAAGGAGGAGGTTATACAATTCGTCGGAGAAATTTTTTTTTTTCGGTATGTTCCAAGATTACTCGAAGACGCCTGGACCGATTTCAAAAATTCTTTTTTTGTTAGAAAGGTCTTTTTTTCCAATTGGTCCCATTCTCTCGTGATCCGGGTTCGATAACGGGAACCTGCAGAAATCTTTCGAAAAAGAAATTGGGATCACAGTAATCGTAATAATGACCATTTTGATCACCAGGCTTCTCTGGATTGCATAATGAAATTCCTTTCTGTGGTCTTTTTGAAAATTTTAAACCGAGTATCTTTCTATGTCCTGCTTTTTTCTCCTGAACTCCAACGAAATGAAAGTCGTACCAGGTACTGATTGATTCGTAATATTTCAGGTTTTTTTAGTCTTAATTTACATAAGGTTTGATAAAGGAATTCTGAAGAAAGTGAGGAAAATCTCCAAATTTTTGCTCAAATTTAAAGCGATTTGTCCCAAATGATTAAATATGAAAGCCATTGTTACAGAACGTGATTGATATGAAACAGTTTTTATAATTATCATGAAAATTTTGAATGAAGGCCTAACTGAAGCAAATATGACACTCATTAGCGGGCCACGTATGTAATACGTCGTGAAATTTTATGAACTGCGAGAATCTAGTGTTGTTTTGAAATATAAATTAATTGAAAAGCCGTTAATATAGCCTTTAATTAAACTAGTACACAAATAAATACCGGAGAATAACGAGGATTATTTTTTAGTGTCAATCGTTTCAAATTTTAGACGCGTTGATACTTTCTTTCCTTTTTTTTCCTTACATAGTTTATTTTATGAAGCATTTACTTAAGAAAATTAGGTGAAGTTTTGCAATGGAAACATTACCTTATTTCATATGTACATTTACACTAAAAAGAATAAAATAAAAATATTTTTGAAAAAAAAATTGAACCGACTTCGGAACTTCACTCAGCAAATGTTCTAAAAAGTAAAAAATAACTTTATTCTTTGAACACCATCGATACTACATTTAAACATAAGTTTTGAAGTCGGCGCAAAAACTATAGGTAAAATGATGTTTACTATATTTTGCCAACATTTTCAGAGAAATCATTGAAAATTGAGAGCTGAATATTTGTACCATTGCATAAATATGTATTTTTTAATGAATGCGAATGCGAATAAAGAACCTGGATTCATTTAAATTTATATTTATAGTTTCGAATGATTCTCTTTAGCTTTTTTGCTCTATATCTAAATAGAATCTAAATAGAATCTAACTAGAATATTTCTAGCTAAATAGAATCATTCGAAACTATAAATGTAAATTTAAATTAATCCAGGTTCTTTATTCGCATTCGCATTCATTGAAAAATACACATTTATGTAATATTACAAAAATTCAATGATTTCTCTGAAAATGTTGGCAAAATATAGTAAGCATCATTTTCCTATAGTTTTTGCGCCGACTTCAAAACTTATGTTTAAATGTAGTATCGATGGTGTACAAAGAATAAAATTATGTTTTACTTTTTAGAGTATTTGTTTAGTGAAGTTCCGAAGTCGGTTCAATTTTTTTTTTCAAAAATATATTTATTTTATTCTTTTTAGTGTAAATGTACATATGAAATAAGGTAATGTTTCCAATGCAAAACTTCACCTAGTTTTCTTAAGTAAATGCTTCATAAAATAAACTATGTAAGAAAAAAAAAGAAAGAAAGTATCAACGCGTCCAAAATTTTAAACGATCGACACTAAAAAATAATCCTTGTTATTCTCTGGCATTTATTTGTGTACTAGTTTAATTAAAGGCTAAATATTAACGGCTTTTCAACTAATTTATATTTCAAAACAACACTAGATTCTCGCAATTCATAAAATTTCACGACATATTACATACGTGGCCCGCTAATGAGTTTCATGTTTGCTTCGGTTAAGCCTTCATTCAAAATTTTCATGATCATTATAATAACTGTTTCATATCCATCACGTTCTGTAACAATGGATTTTATATTTAATCATTTAGGACAAATCGCTTTAAATTTGAGCAAAAATTTGGAGATTTTCCTCACTTTCTTCAGAATTCCTTTATCAAACCGTATGTAAATTAAGACTAATAAAACCTGAAATATTACGAATCAATCAGCACCTGGTACGACTTTCAGTTCCTTGGAGTTCAGGAGAAAAAAGCAGGACATAGAAAGATACTCGGTTTAAAATTTTCAAAAAGACCATAGAAATGAATTTCATTATGCAATCCAGAGAAGCCTGGCGTTCAAAATGGTCATTATTACGATTACTGTGATTCCAATTTCTTTTTCGAAAGATTTCTGCAGGTTCCCGTTATCGAACCCGGACCACGAGAGGATGGGACCAATCGGAAAGAAAGACCTTTCTAACAAAAAAAGAATTTTTGAAATCGGTCCAGGCGTCTTCGAGTAATCTTGTAACATACCGAAAAAAAAAAATTTCTCCGACGAATTGTATTTCCTTCGAGTCCGTTGTATTTCCTTTTTTTTTACCCGAAAAGGAGTGATTAGTGGAAAAGGAAAATTTTTCCGAATAGTTTTAACATTCATTTTTAACCGACTTCAACAAAGGAGGAGGTTATACAATTCGTCGGAGAATTTTTTTTTTCGGTATGTTACAAGATTACTCGAAGATGCCTGGACCGATTTCAAAAATTCTTTTTTTGTTAGAAAGGTCTTTCTTTCCGATTGGTCCCATCCTCTCGTGGTCCGGGTTCGATAACGGGAACCTGCAGAAATCTTTCGAAAAAGAAATTGGAATCACAGTAATCGTAATAATGACCATTTTGAACGCCAGGCTTCCCTGGATTGCATAATGAAATTCCTTTCTATGGTCTTTTTGAAAATTTTAAACCGAGTATCTTTTATTCTTTGAACACCATCGACACTACATTTAAACATAAGTTTTGAAGTCGGTGCAAAAACTATAGGTGAAATGATGTTTATCTACATTTTGCCAACATTTTTCAGAGAAACCATTGAAAATTAAGAGCTGAATATTTGTACTATTGCATAAATATGTGGTTGTCAATGTAGTGCATGCGAATGCGATTAAAGCACCTGGATTCATTGCAATTTATATATATAGTTAAATTATAGTTTTGTATGATTCTATATATTGTTTTTGCACCGACTTCAAAACTTATGTTTAAATGTAGTGTCGATGGTGTTCAAAGAATAAAATTATTTTTTACTTTTTAGAGCACTTGCCGAGTGAAGTTCCGAAGTCGGTTCATTTTTTTTTCCAAAAATATTTTATTAGTCTAATACTTTCAACGTAATCTCAAGTCTTAACTAACGAAATTTTAAAGCATTATTGTAAAAAAGTACAAAAGTTAGCATAAAAAAGGAGAATGCGAGAATTAAACATAACGTTTTTTGAAACTAAAATATGTAAATGAGAAATACCTGACGTAAATGCTTAAATACGTATGTTCAGGGTTTGATAAAAATTTTGTCTGATGCCTAAAATTTTAGTCAGCGTGGAATTCTTTTAGGCGCAGCATATTAAGAATTACTTTTCGCACTCTATCGTTCTCGAAAGAAATTTCGAGGCTTGCCCACGCATCATTCTACAATCAACAACTCAGTTTTTAATTCTAAATTTGATTTCAAAATAATTTTTTTTCTGCCTTAGTTTTTGCATCCGTCCGACGTTAATCGTATGTTGTTTAAAAGAAAATTATAAGAATGTTGTTGATTGAAAATTCTATTTTTTTAAATATAAATACTATTTTTTTGTTGTAAATTACTATTTTTCAACTTGAAATTTTTAAGACAAAAAGAAGAGCGAAATTGAGCAAGGTTAAAAGTAATATTTATAACTGTTTTTTTTTCTTCCATTCTGATAAACTAGTTGCCTAAGTATTTTTTTCAGTCGCATGAATGACGTGGCACCAGGAATTTTGCGGTTCCTATGTACGATATTAAAATAAATAATGCTATCATATTTTTTTCGTCCACCAACCAAAACATATTTGATATATGCATATATCTGTGTATGTGCCTATGCAGATTACTAAATAAAATATTAAAAAATGAGAACTAAATAAAACATCAATTTCTCACTGTATTACAGTGTGTAGAAACAACAGTTTTTTTAACGTAACAAATAAGGAAAAAAATGAATTTCTGCAATACAGTAAATTCCAAAGAGATAAGTTTTGAAAAAAAAAAATGCAAAAAAGAAAAAAAAGTTTATTGTGTAACTGTTTATGTGTATGTTCTTCATCTGAATGACTCACAGCTTAGTATTGCACAAAATGAATTTATTTCTCCATGATGATTTACTTATGAATCAGTAAATTTAATGAAGATAAGGGAGGAGTCACAAGTCTCCAGAGAAATAGGATCCACACATCGATAACTCTTGTATCATCTAATTACAGTAAAGATCACACCTCGCCAGAAAGACAGGCTTCTGACTGGATTCAAGATTGATAAAGCTCATTTAGAAACATTACTTCCGCTGCAAAGAGAGAGTTGCGAAGAGAAAGAACACTGCACCGGCCTCTGTGGTATGAAGTAGAGTAATTCTCACTTAGTCCTTAGCCTGCTCATAGAAAATTGCCTAATAGGCATTTTGCAAATGATATTGCGTTAGAATTATGAAGAAAATGAGAGAAAATTGCCAAAGCAGTACAGATTTGGAATTTTCCGGAAAAAAAAATTAAGATCTATACATTTTGAAATAAAAGAAACAAAAGACAAGTCTTTGGAGAAAAATGGCTTTTGTCTTGAACTAATTTGTATTAAAGACATAAATAAAGTATGCAAATTACTTTTCTTAAAAGTATGTATTGCCTTGATGCATAAAAATAGTAAACCAGCATAAAAATGGGTACATTTAATTTTTAATGTTTTAAACTAGGTTAATTCTAGTATTATGCATTTTAAAATGTTTAGAGCATAGTGAGAAAAAACTTAAAATACTTAAAATTGTTTCTAATATATTAGTAATAATAAAAGAAAGAAATTGTCGTGAAAAAGTTTTGATTTTTGAATTAAGAAATAGACCTGCACTTAATAGCTGGATATTGAAAAAACATATATAATATGTAAAAAAAGTGATATTTTTTTAAATATTAAAGTCGTTGGATAAAAATTGCGATAAATTTAGCAGAAGAGGTGAAAAATAATGAAAAAAAAGAAACAACTGTTTAAAAAATTAGTTTTGATTTTGAAAATAAATTTGAAGTGAAAAAAAAATAAAGAAAGGAAAAGAAAAGATTTCAAAAGCAAGGATAATGCAATTGAAAAAATATTCTTAGTGAGAATTAAACATACTTCATCTTCAGAATATATAGCATCGTTATTACACATTAGTCATGTTCATTCCGGTACACATAAAAATTCTGGCTGAATGGATTTAAGACCGAAATTGATGAAAAAAAATCATTAGAGAGATCATTTATGAACTGCAATATGGAAAACAACATTAACTTCAAAATACTATGTAAAATGATATTAATGGATCTCCTGCACTAAAAAAAAAAAAAAAAAAAAAAAAAGAAGAAAAGAAAAAAAAAAAAGAAAAGAAAAGAAAAAAAAAAAAAAAAAAAAAAAAAAAAAGTTGTCGATAAAAATATCGTTAAGTTAAAAACCATTTATGAAACTAAAATATACACACATAAGGTGTAGACAGTTTTTTTACAATAAAGATTGAAGAAAAAGAAGTTTCTGTTATTTATCTGATATGTAAAGTTTGGAAAATACGTCTGTTGAAGAGTATTTTTAATGTACTATGTTTTAAATAGTTGGAAGGGGATGCGTATAAAAGATAAAAACTTTTCCCGAGTTTTTATTTTTATTTTTAACTCAGTATTTTTCCATCCCTTAAGAATTTGGTCACTGTGTATAAAGCGGTTTTCCAAGATCTCTATTTAAAATCAATTCAGCCAGTATTTAAATCGCTAAATATGGTATTACAGTGGAACTCCAGTAAAAAGTGACAAGAGAACATTGTGTACATCAGAAACATTAAGGAAGTGGATATAGCGTCTCTTAATCTCTAACTCCACACAAGATTACAGATCATGAATAAAGAAATGCTGATTGATTTCACAATATAATTTCCATGAATTCCATTTTGAATGGATAGCTCTATGCGCATTCCAACGTTGGCAGTAAAGTTTACAACACAAGTTTCAACGACAATCGATCGTTTTTTGAATCTCAATGCATAATTTGTATTTATCTAAAATTACCCTGTTTTATGAGGAAGACTGAGCTGCTATTTCAATTGACATTTAGTACTATTAGTTCGTATTTCATTTCTATTGGTTGCAGCCGTCCCACATGGTCCGTTAATGGCTAATATCATTTAAAACTTTTATGAATCTCTTCGAAGTCCACTATTGGAAGCGGCATCTGATTCAGTTCAGTAACAGCTCAGATATGTTTCAGGCTACATTCTGCCTAGAAACTGAAGACAAACCGTCAGTGGTTACTTGACGACATGTCAGCGTCTGTCACTTCTTGCCCGTTCAGAGGACAACCCTGCATGTGAAGTGTGTCCACCCCTATCGTCTTAACACTGGGCCTTATCTCTTGTTCTTGATATGAAGAGGATGTGTTGATAGCAGCGTCGACGCTTACGACTGGATTACCGTAGCAAGGTCCGGAAAATTGCTGCATCGGATGGTTGGATTCCGTATTATCGACAGAACTGTCTCCTGCTATTCCGTTTTCCATTGATGAGGAAGGGGAAGAAGATCTGCCCCAACAGAAAACATCCGATGCTCTACTGTCAGAATCGACACCGTTTTCGACCACAGATAACGGAGGAGTAATAGTTGAAATAGGTACCATTCCCACCGTATTAGGAGAAGTTGTCGAAATGTCCGAAGATGTGCTGTTACAGATGGTTTCACTAACTACTACTTTAGGTACTATGATCGGAGAAGGTGGAAGTAGGCTTCCTTCAGCGTTGCTAGTCTGTGCCGGTTCGGAAATCACAGGTTTTTGCATTGCGTCGAAGAGAACTGTTGAGTCATTTAAATTTGGCCGTTGTTGAGTTTTTTGAAGGCAACCAACAGCAACATTTACTGTTTGTCCTGAGCTTCCTGATTTGCTTTTGGAAGATTTTTTTGTAGTACCTTGCGAAGTTTTCTCACCAGTAGTTTTAAATTCCGCTGCTTCGGAATTGGAGACGCCATCTTGTTTCTTCCACTTCGTTCTGCGGTTTTGAAACCAAATTTTCACCTATGGAAATACAAAAACATTTTTTTAAAAATATTGTATGAAAATTAATAAACAATGAAGAAAACAAATAGTGCTGTAAAAACATGCATTAATTTATTGCTCATCACAGTGAAAGCAGTTAAGTAGCTATTGTAATGAAGCTTCTCTTACAAAAAAGTAAAATGCTGTTACAACGCATTTAGAATTAAACTTAACCGAGTAGATAATTTTAATACCATTAGTAAGGCTGGGAAATGATTAAAAAATTTATCTCCACAAATAGTAAATGCAAATAGGGAATTTTAGTTGTGTTTGAAACAACCCCGTTACTTCAAATTTTTCGAGGGGCTAGGCCAAGGTGGTATACTCCTTGCTTATTATATCGAAAAAAAACCCAACAAAAAAAAAAAACCTATTTCCTCATAGTTGCAAATACAATAATGTCTCAACATCAGGAAGGCGACTGCCCCCCATACCCCACTCCACACCCTTTCCAATATTGTCACTGCTTGGAAAAAAGTATGCTGAAAAAATACAAATAAAGTAAGTTCAGTTTTGTGTTTTTGGGCTTATGAGGATGGTAAAAATTATCCATCTTTTAATACGTATTTACGTATTTTACTTTTATAAACATAGTAGTTTTATTAGCAATAGCACTTATTAAAGTGCAGCGCGTTTATATGCTCAGATCAACATCATAAAGAGTCATCTAATTTCTCAAATAAGTTTAAATTACACAGCGGAACAAAAAAAAAAAAAAAATAAATAAATAAAAAATCTGCGGCACTTATTTTGTTAATGGTTTTCGTAAACACTTGCATTAGATATAAACAGTATGCATTTACTTTTTTTGGATTGACTCTGGTTCTTGAGATAAACGAAACACAATATATCAATGACAGATAATGAAAAAAATTTAACTTCCCTCCTAAAGATCTATTAGGGTTGGTTAGGGTAAGTGGGCCCCCTTTTTAGAACAGTTCATTTTTAAAGCCTTATACAAAAGTTTTAAAGCAAAACAGCTTAAATTTTTTGACTTATTTTATCTTGGACATTATGAATGAACACAAGTTCAGCATTATTTCCTGAAAAAATGCTTTAAATATTTTTAAGTATCTTATTCTTTACAAAATGGCGTGGGTGGCCCACTTGCTCCCTAGGAAGGGGTAAGTGGGCCACCCCTATTTATTTATATTTAAAGAAAGCATATCTAAAAAAGGGGTTTGCATGTCCTACCTGATAAAGTATGTAACATTTTACATTTTAGTAGGAAATACTTTTTTGTAAATGTATCCATTAACGAGATATTTACTTACATTCAAATGTGTATGACAGAAAATTATAAAGCGGAATACAAAAAAAATGTGTCTGTGAAATTCATTAAAAGCCGTTAGGAATATTTTTTACTTTTACATATAAATTAGTGTTGAACAAGCATAATAGAGTCGATTAAGATAAATTTTGATCAAATAAGAAAAAATGTATAGGTTGAAAAAAAAAAAAAAGGAAACACTTAATGGCAGCGTCTATTTGAAGTTTTCTGAGGGAGAAACATTATCATTTCATCCTCAGTTATAATTCTAACATCACCTACATCAAACCAATAAAAAGTGTAGCTATTTTTATTCTTTCTATCAAATTTTGCAGCATTTTTTTTTCATTTGTATCATATTTTAAAATTAGTCCTTCATAATACTGTATAGTTTTCTTTTATACAAGTTTCACAAATACATAGTTACCAGCTTTTGCAGTTTTTGTAGCTAAACCATCAATTTCTTCTAGGTCTCCATAATTATCTTTCATTTCATCGTAGAAATTGCTTTATCAAAACTGCTTTTCGTTTTGAAATCATCATTATTATGAGGGGGCCCACTTACCATAATACAGAAAAACTATGGAGTAAGTGGGTCCCCTCCCCTTAAACACACATTAATAATACTTTGCATAAAAATTCTTATTGCAATGTGTACTTTAGGTTAAACCCTACAAGAAAACTTAACGAACATAGAAAAAATAATAAAAACTAACATTGAAACACTTCTTTGAAAAGTGTTGCTTGAACTCGCAAAAAAATTTTCTTTGGAAATTGTTTTGGACATAAATTATATGATCCAAAACATTTTTTCATGAAACCCAAATATATGCAAAAGCAATCACTGTGATAGAATTTGACATGATCAGTACAAAAAAGTATAAAAATCATACGCGCATTTCAGTTTTAAGGGGGGTGGCCCACTTACCCCAGTGGTCCACTTACTCGAACCAACCCTAATTCGTTTATTCCCCCTAAATTTAAATATTTTTCCACGTATATATGTATAACAATTTTGTGAATTAGGTATCAGATCTCGAAAATATTAGTTCGTGTCTTACTGTCAGTTTAAAAGTCCCTTTTATCTGGAAAAATATGAGTTCTTTACGAAAACGTTGTGTTAACCCCCCTTTCTTGAAGATGGTGGATTTTTTTTTTAATCCAGCAAGGGGGTGAATATATACTAAATATCCCTGTTTCATATGTCTATGGAATAGTCGCGCAAAAACAAAATTGGATTCGAAAGATCTGGCCTTTGAGGGAATATATGAAAGCAGGAAAAGCAAGCGTGATTCATGAACCACCGATAAGCCGAGAGAATAGTCTTTTTCCAATGCTTCACATTAAGCTTGGGCTAATTAAACAGTTCATCAAAGCATTTGATAAGACAGGTGATTTTTAATATGTGCATCAAAAATTTTCTGTCCTGATCATTGAAACATTAGAAGCAGGCATCTTCGATTTACCGCAAATCCATACTCTAAGACACTGTATTTGTAATCCATATGACACAAATTGAATATGAAGCATGGCTAAGCTTTGTTTTAGTAGTCAAACATTATTTGAGGTACCATGAAGCACCAGACTATTCAGAATTAGTTGCTAAATTGCTTCAAAATTTTCACACATTAGGAGCTACTATGAGCATTAAATTGCATTTTTTGCATAGTCATTTGGACATATTTCCGTATAATCTGGGTGATTACAGTGAGGAACAATTAGAACGGTTCCACCAGGCCATTGTAATAATGGAAGAAAGTTACCGGGGTCGATGGGATCGCCACATGACGGCAGACTTCTGTCTGTATTTTGATAAGAGATTTTCCCTGAGCAATACCATCATAGAAAAGCTTACAGAAAAAGTTTTCTGGAGTTCTTGTTTTAATAATTTGATGAACAGAAGATACATTTTTTGTTTTTATATCGTTTTGGTAAAGGAGCTTAATAAAAAATAATTTTTCAATACATATTAGTATTTTTATTTATGTTTTCTCAGTTTTTTTAAATTTGGGGGGCTGTCAATCAACATAAAGTAACTTATGATTAGAAGATACAGAACCGGCAAGCAGAGAAAGACAAAAACTTAATGAAAACATTTTGCGGAGAGCCATATTTCTGGAACTGATGGAACAACTAACGCCTTTTCCGTTTTCGGAGATGCCCAGTTCAAATAATAAATTTCAACGCAAAGTTATTATCGTCTAATTACGACAACGCAAAGTTGCGTTAAAATTGTATGTATCGTCGGGGCGCTCTTTTAACTTTATTGCAACACGGGTTTTCGGAAAGGTGCGAAAATTGAACAGGTTGAAAAGTTAATTACAGAAAATTTAAAAGCTCCGACGATGTAACGCAAGCACATCTATAATCATTTACGGCAGCCGAAATTCGAACATCGAAAACAATTTAGGAGGCACGTGTTTGAAATATGAGTAGTTGAAGGTTTTGTTCCGCGAACACTCTTACTTCATTAATGAGCTGCAGACCGTTTTGGGTCGGTTCAAAAAGGTCGGCTGCTAGCGCCACCCACCGGTAATCGTGTAAAACGCATTCTAATATCCCTGGCGTCATTAATCAAGAAATGGAAGATAATAAACTGCCTTCATAACGTCACTTTCAACGCTAAATGGGGGTGGGAATTGCTTCAAATGGCAGATTAAAACTTACTTAGGCTGCAGGATAGTTTAGCTGATGTAATGAACTCACATTGCGCTTTTAATATGCTCGTTTACTGCCGAACGATCGCCCGCCATGTTAGGCCCCAAATTAAAATGGCGTATCAATTTTATTTATACTTTGTGATTTCGTTATCGGCAGAGTCAGCAGAATGCGAGCGGGGCGGCACAAGTTATTAAACGTGAAGTGGCCTCGCGTTTGGTTTTTCGTTTTTCGCGATGGGAGCACGGGCTGTGCGTTCGAGAGAGCTTAAACATCGCCTTCCGTTTACGACTGCACTTCATGCTGTAATCGAGGTCATTCGATTATAAATAATACCCCCAGACAGCGCTATTATGCGAGATTACCGGAAAAGGTATTCAATGGGAGCGAAAAATTGAATATCTTTTCTTACAGACAGGGAGAGGAAAAAAAAAAGTCCCGAAATCCCGATTCGTAACGAAGCGGAGATATGGAATCCTCCGATGTATCTAGTTACCTTTTCGATAGAATGAGATAACTAGTTGTTTTGTGTGACGACTCTGAAACATTTGGTATTTTTGTGCATGCAACGCATTAGCTCGTTTTCATCTGCTGTAATATGCATAGCTCTAGTGAAACAACTGAGACTGTGTTTGTGTTTTCATGAACCTATCTTTTATGCACTGATGAAGAGGCTTGTTTTGTTAACCTCAAAACAGCTGTCTGTTGAGATTTTTACTCTTTTTATCTCTTGTATTTGTGCTTTTTTTGCTCAAATTTAAGCCTTAGCTGTTTGAAATTGTAATAAAATGTAATAAAAGATTACAAAAAAAAAAGAAAAAAAAAAAACCTCTGGAGAAATGTTTAATAAATCAAAAAAACACTGCCAGTAAGAAATATTATTTGAGAAAGAAGCTGAAACATGAAGTTTTAATTTTATCATTAACTTTTTAATGAATGCTTCAAGAATTAATTTTCTATTTAAATCCAAAGGACAATAAAGACAAAAGATGATGTTTGTCAAAAAGGTGAAAGAATGTGACTTTACCAAAGTAAGTAACCAACATAGATTCTCTGGTCTTAAAGAGCTTGTGTTCTGCAAAAGCTTGAGGATAATATCTTTTGAGTAATAATGGCAATTACTTTTTTGAAGCAAATTCTTTTTGGACGTATTTTAAACTTAAACGGACCAAACTTCAGGTTAGGAAAGTTACTTAAACATTTTTTCATTGCATCGTTTTCACAGCGCCGAAAAAAAAAAAATGCACAAAAATCGTGTTTTAAGACTACTTCTACCTCAAACTAATCAAGAAGCAGTAAGTGTAATTAGTGCTAAGGAGAAAGGAAATATAAATTTAAATCATACTTTCCGTACAGGTGGAAAAATATTTTCTTCCCTCACAATATTTGTCTTGAAGGGAAATTTCATTGGCTTAGCTTTTGTAAAAACTTGCAAGTCAAATAGTGACCGATTTCAGATTTGAAAAAAAAAAGTAAAGGGAATGATTTCAGGAAAGCTCCTGGAGGAAAAACTAAAAAGATTACTGACTTTAGGGGGTTAAAATATTTGCAGCACTTGGCTTTAAATGAGAGAGCACACCGTTTTCTGCTATCTCTGTTAAAAATGCATTCTGGAGCAAACTTTAAAAACGGGAATTGTTTTCAAGATAAAAATCTGCCCTATTTCATGAGAATAATCAGTTCTTTCGATATTTTGTGTTCTCAAAGAATATGTTAGAGTAGGAGGAAAAAAATAGAATTCTATTTTTAAACATATAGTCCAAAAAAAAAAAAGGAGAGAGGAGAGAGAAAGACATCTTATTTAAATGATTAAAATTTTAGTTTTGTTTAGAGAAGATGTCATTGTTTAGATTAGAGTGCCTCTTTGATCCTTCCTAGCGATATCAAACAACATACGCAGGAGAAAAAAATACATTCGGCATTCAATTTTTATAATTCTTCAAGAAAGCTAAACTTATAAAATAGAAAGCAGATTTATAAGTGGCGCATTAGTAATTATGACTCAAATTTATACGAAAATAAAAACTTCAATTGAGCATTTATATGGAAAACCCTTTCCTTGGTGAATTTTTGGTCTTTGTTATACAGTCGATACAGTTATGTCCTAACTTTGTTGCTGTATCAGATTAAACATTACAATTACAAAACATTTACATTTACAAAACTACAGTTTGCAATAAAAAGCCCCTTGAAAATTTTTTTAACGTGTGCGATTCAAAGGAAAAATGCTTTTTTTTTTAAAATAAATTTTACGAAAACAATTATACTTTCCAATTTACTTTTAATCGCAGTACAATGTGCTTCCAAGAAAAAAAAATCAAGAAGAGAAACAAAAGGTAGTTTTATAGCAATTTAAATGAATTCTATCTGCAATTCTTAAGTGTGTGCATGTCTTACAATAGTAAATTCAATCATTATGGTATTATGGATAATATTAATATGCTTACTGTGTGCAAGTAGGCTGAACGAATACTGAAGAATGATAATTTGCAATAAATATACAATTGTCATTTTGCTTTTGTAATTTCAAAGTGAAAAGGGAAAATGAAATAGATTAAGTAATCCACCGATAAATCTCTGTTCACAAAAAGTGTAAGGGAAATTTTCATGTGATAAATTATTAAATATGTGCTAAGTGCTATATTTCTATTTGTAAGTTAGAGGTGTTACCTAATAGACAATGCTTAAGTTTTACCACAGTTGCTTGTTATCCTTGAATAAACTTAAAACTAGCACTTTATTTTCTACAGAAAACGTACTAGGACTTTAACTACAGCAGGCATTAACAGACGTTGAAGATTTACGTAATTTTTCATACCCATATTAAATTAAATGATCTGAAAACTTTTAAATGTGCCTTTTATACGAATCGTACTTTGAGTTAGCTTTCTGAACTGCATTGTACGTAATCCTCATCTGTATAGTACGCAATTCTCACAGTATACATATTAAGGAATAAAAGAAAGATCAACAGAAAATAACTATATTTTCTTTTATTAAAAATGGAAACTTTTTAAGCTGTAAAAAGTTTAAGACATATTTAAACACCAAAGACTAGTTTTCAAATAGTCCTTGAAACGTGCATATTTTTGGGTACAATTTACGAGAGAACTACATCATGAAGCTCAACCGTGGGACAGAAATTATTTCTAGCTCTCTGCATTCCATCTAATTTTTTCCCGAACACACCCCTTTCTGCTGCTGTCAGATTTTCTTGGCAAAATATCTGTAACTGTCACTCACGAAGGAAGTAAATGAAATCATCCTTCTATGTCTCATTTCCGTATTAAGTGGTTCTAAATTAAGTCTTTTTTTTAAATATTCATTCTACGCTGTAAACTAAATATGAAGAAAAAATATTTCAGTTGCTAAGTAAATTAAAAAAAGAGTTAAAAAAATTTAAAAATCTGATCTCAAAAACATATTACGCAGAACAGATGATTTAAGGGGAGCACACATACACATATATTTGCTGAAAAATGAGGCAGTAACAAAGTGACAAATATTCATTATCTCTTCACATAGACTGAGCTTGTACACTGTAAAAAATAGATGTTGGTTTTACAGTATAATGCAGCTAATTTTACTGCAATTTTATACTAGTAAACTGTAGCATTGCTAGTTAACAGTAATAAACTGTAAAATTGCTAGTTTCACAGTTTATAACAGTGCATTTTACAGTTTTAAACTAAAACCTCTGCTGCCAGAATTATACTGTTGTTTTTACAGTATAATGCAGCTAATTTTATGGCAAAACTGCAAACTTTACAGTAATAAACTAAAATTAATAGTTTTATAAACTGTAAAATATCTCGTTTTACAATTTATTACTGTGCTTTTACAGTTTTAAACTGGAACATCTGCTGCCATTATTATACAGCAAAAAGGCATTTTGCAATGTAATAAAAAATGCATCCTTATGTGGGCAGAATTCTTCCGTATCAGAAAAAAAAGTTGACATTGAAAAGGCTACCATGTATAGCTATGCAAAAGCAGAACGAACGAAGATCAATTGATCTCAATTTCTGCCTCTCAAAGATGAATAGCAATAAGAAATAAACGGTTTGTTTCGCACCGTTAATAGTTTAATACATTTTGTAGAGCATTAATAAAGAAATAGATTCAAAAGAGTGATTTGCACGAACACTTTAGGCAACTCTCGCAAATTCTATTACATTTTGGCTCCAAGTCTATTTTTAAAGGAGAAAAAAAGAAGATAATACTTCCACCAACGGAAGTGTTATTGTTGATACAATATTGAGTGTGCAATTTGAAGGTCTAACAGGAAATCTTCTAACCTTTGTATCGATTAAAAAAATATAGCAATGTATTCAATATATAGCAAATAATACTATTCGCTGAACACTATCGATATTACTTTGAAACACAGTTTTGAATTCGGCGCAAAACAATGCGCAGAATCATACGTAATTACAATTCAACTATAAATATCAATTTTAATAGATTCAGGTTTTTAATCACGTGTACATACATTAATTACATTGACAACCGCATATTTGTGTAATGGTACAAATATTGTGCTCTTAAGAGTCATTTTTTTTATAGTTGGACACTTTTGATAATTAATGTTAAAGATAATACAATAAAGGGCAATTCAGTAATCTAATAAATTGCGGAGATATGTGCGTAAAAGTAAATATTTACTTAATTGTTATGTAACACTTTTTAAATGCTTCGTGTTACTCCGAGAAAGTTTTCTTTGAGAAATCTAATAATCAAATTCTAATAATAGTAATCAATTTTTTTTCAGAAACCTGTGTGTTGTATAACAATGTTTCTACCAAAGCAAGATCCTGTACGATAGTCTGAACTCATAATTAACTAAACTTTTAAAACAATTTCATTTTGTTTTTTGTTGAGCATAACATGTGCAACGGATTCTATTTCTTAAGGTGAGCCAATTCAGTAGTAGAAAACCGAATGATTATTGAGAATAATACCGTAGTTACGATTTATAACAAATATTTCAGGCACATTCGATCGTTAAAAACTAAGTTCCAAAATTAGTTGGAATTTACTATTAAAGAGCATTTAAGCATGGTTGAACGGCACTGTAGTTTCGTATATACAGGGTGTCCACTCCAATCGTGGACCAATAGCTAATTTCTAAACCGTTAGAGATAAGCATATAGTTTATTTAGGAAAAAATCTCTAAATTACGAAAGGAATTTTGAGTCTATTCAATGTTTTTCAAAAAATCAAATTTTGAAAGAGTTACGAAATTTAAATTTTTATACAGCCCCCCAGTCCTATCAATCATATTTAGTAAAACATTCTTGACACTGTAACGTTTAAAACTAAAAAAAAATCACTCTTCTACGACAAAAATTGACCGAGTTATGACTTTTTGAAAAATCAAGATTTTGAAAGAATTCGCATACGGTCTCTTAAGCGATCTCTCGATGACGTCACGAAACAATGCAAAATCTTGATTTTTCAAAACGTTATAACTCGGTCAATTTTTGTGGTAGAAGAGTGATTTTTTTTTAGTTTTAAACGTTACAGTGTCAAGAATGTTTTACTAAATATGATTGATAGGACTGGGGGGCTGTATAAAAATTTAAATTTCGTAACTCTTTCAAAATTTGATTTTTTGAAAAATATTGAATAGACTCAAAATTCCTTTCGTAATTTGGAGATTTTTTCCTAAATAAACTATATGCTTATCTCTAACGGTTTAGAAATTAGCTATTGGTCCACGATTGGAGTGGACACCCTGTATATATACATTATGTATGCGTATTGATTCCTCTATTCAATATCTTAGCATTATTTTCATTTTAATTCCTGGAAAAAGCACTTAACACCACATGTTTATATTGTACATATTCTTATGAATTGTATACCTTCATACAAAATAATTTTGTGAAGCCCTCAGTTGCGATGACATTAGCAGAACAAGCCGTTTAACCGTATAATTTATTCTACATTATTTTTTCCTTTTTAGCCTACTTTCCCGTTAAAAATAAAAGAAAGACGAAAAAAGTATTAAAAGTAGCTTAATGCATCTAAAAAATATCGCCAAGTCCAAAAAATATCGCCAAGTTAAAAAAAATATCACCAAGTCCAAAAAATATCGCCAAGTTAAAAAAATAAAGAGGTAAAATGAATATCGAAAAATTAAAAATTTGAAAGTAGGGTATTGAGATGGGGAATTTGTGTGTCTGTCGGTCGGTCGGTCTGTCTGTCCCCCCCCCCCCTAATAACTTTTGAATGAACATTCCGATTTGGACAAACTTTTTTTTGTTGGAAAGATCTCGGCGAGTACAGCTCATTCCCATATTTGATTTTTTGATTTGAATAATTTTTGGTTCAACTTTGAGCCGTTCAAACAACCGGTCCCGCGATACTAACTTTTGAATGAACAGTCCGATTTGAACAAACTTTTTTTTGTTCGAAAGATCTTTTCAAGGATACTTCATTCCCGTATCTACATTTTCGATTTGAACAATTTTTCGTTCAACATTGAACCGTTCAAACAAGCTGTCACCCCTAATAACTTTTGAGTAAACAGTCCGATTTAAACAAACTTTTTTTTGTTCGAAAGATCTCGGCAAGGATAATTCATTACCGTATTTAAATTTTAAATTTGAACATTTTTGGTTCAACATTGAACCGTTCAAGCAACCTTTCTCCGCCTAATAACTTTTAAGTGAACCGTCTGAATTGAATAAACATTTTTTGTTCGAAAGATCTCGGAGAGACTCATTCCCATACTTCACTTTTCAATTTGAACCATTTTTCGTTCAATGATGAACCGTTCAGAAAATTTTTTAACATGAGTGCCTGCTGGGAAATTTAAATTGAATGTTGATTCTGAACTTAAAGGCGGATTTCCTTCAAACTAACTTTGTAAGAAAACGGTTTTGATAAAAAAATGTATGTTAAGTACTTTTCTGAAAAATCTTTTGTGAGGACTCTGATTCCGACTCCGACTCCGCAAACATGGCGGAAATGCAGGCTCAGAAAAAAAATGTGTGACTGGGCAGACGATATTTTGTTTATTTATTCACTTTTTTTTGTTTAATTAATTATTATCATTTTTATTTATTTATTTTTTTTGGCAGACGATATTTTTTTTTACTACAAAAATTGTTCATTCACTAGAGCATTTTATTCTTTATTTATATTTAACAACTGGCAACGGATTAAAAATAAAATTCGAGACATTTTATTAACAAACGAATTTTTTTTTCTTTCTTTGATAAAATGTGTTTTGTACTTTTATTTTATTTATTCTTTTTTTTCTTTTGAAAACGATTGTGAAATTTTTCTACGGAAGAACTATAACAGTTACATTCTTTAAAAGGTGCGACAAAACTTAATTTACTCGTTTATTTACTTTTTACTTGTCCATTTCATCTGATGAGAGGGGTATATTTTGCTTTTAGAAATCAGCTTTAAGTGCTACAAAGGTATGTTTGACATAATTTTCAGTTTCAGATATTCAAGAGAATATTGATTAGATGCTAGAATGCCGATGACGATGTACGGGAAAGTAGGCTCGTTTAGTTCTTGACAGAACTTCTTGTTTAAAGAATCAAAACATGTTCATTTCATTCTTTTTTATAGCGAAATTTTGAAAAAAAAGTTCAACATTTTCTTTTTTTGGATTCCAATAAAATCAACCTAGAATAAGCCTTCAATTCTCTTCCTCTATGAATGAAGCACCAAAGTAGCTTTGATAATAACGCACATAAATCGTCTGACATGGCGTAGAATTGAATTTCATCAATCTTTGTGATAGTTTGCAGCTTTTTTTTTTACATAAAATAAGTTGCATTTATGAATAATTTAACAGCAATAGTTCACAATGCAATACTCTTTTATTCAATATAATATGAAGAAATATTTGAAAAGAATAATGAGAAAGTACTTTATGTTTGAAAATTAGTGAGCTTGAGGAGAACTTATGTTCGTTGTTCGTTCATAGACGCTTGATATTTTGCTTTTTGTGCTCAAAAAAAAAAAAAAAAAAATACTGTAAAAATTTGCGTTCTTTTTTTTTTTGAGAAGCTAATCTTATAGTATGTTAAAAGTTAAAATAATTCCAAAGATATTTTTTTTTTAGAAAATGTATTCTGCATTTGAAATGTTTACAGTTGTGATTCATAAATAACTTTCTCAAAGCGTCAACTCTTTTAATAAATTTATTGGAGAGAAAAATATGATATTTTTGCAGTATTCTCAAAGTATATACGCAAAATCTGAGCAAAAGCCAACTTTCTCCAGATTCTGGCGTAGTTAGAAATTTATGTTTTTCCAAAGAATTTATGATCAGCTGGTATGCCACACACAAGTAAAAGTTTTCTTTTCACTATTTATTAATCACACAATTTATGCTTCTTGGTGTTATTTTATGAATAAATTCCGCCACTGTGTTTATAAAACTTCAGCTTAATGAAGTAAACGAGATGCTTATTCGTTGAATATGCCTCATAAAAAACTGCCGTATTGTTTACGTTTTCTGCATGAAATGAAGGTTCAGGAAACGACGGGCTTAACTTTTCCCACGAAACAAGCAACAGTGACAATAAACATGTCTGAGACTTTTCTATATTTCGGGAAATACTCTTACTTGTTTCCAACAGAAATGGGAGAGGAACTAAAATAATCGCAGTGATAAGTAAAATATTAAAATGAAATTATTACGTAAAACTATCATTGAGTCTATTAATAAGTTATTTGAAGAACCTAACTATATATTGTATTTGACAAGATATGCATTATTGGGCAAAATATTGCAAGTTTGAGGAATTTATAACTTTCTTAGGAAATTGTCCCTAAATGTTCTTCTTTGAAATACATAAGTACCTTTGTGCATAAATGAAAAGAATAAATACAACGTTAAAGAAGCAGAAATGCACAGGGATACTGCAAACACGTGTTTTGGCGTTTCAAGAAACGCCTTTTTCAATGCAAAACAATTGTGAGCTTATGGATGCGCAGACATTCGACAGAAGGATTGAAGCTTTTGTTGCAAGTTTTACAAAAAATAATAATTAAAAAAAATCTTAAGCTTGATTTAATATATTTACCCAAACTAACGCACTGAACTATTGTGGTCTTGCAAGAAGCCGGTAAGAGCTGTGTTAAAAAAATCTCCATCGTATTTATATTTAACGCGTAAAATAAAGTAAAATCTGCTTTAAAATATCCGATACCAAAATCTGCTTGTAAACAGGCCGAATTCTTTGAACATAACGGATGAAAACGCAGGTTTTCCATTTGCAGAGTTTACCTATTGTTGCAATAAGTCGAGAACTTCAAAACGTTGACAAAATAAAACACAATAACTGGAATAAACTGATGCACTCATAGGTAAATACAGTATTATCGTTTTATCAAATTATTAAATATTCAGAACGCGCTGTCATCTTTCTCCATTTATGACGCAGAACTATGTTGACATTTGAGGAATAGTTTGAAGATTTTTTACTTTTGTCTTTGGTTATTTCCTGAATGGAAATGAACAAAACGCAGTGATTTGAATCCATCTTTTTAATTGATGAGTTGCTAAAATATTTAAACCTCCTAAAGATTTAAATCTGAAACATATACGGTAGTTATTTTAAAAATGTTATTCACACATACCGAAATTTAATTTCTTTAAATTTTACGACATTCGACGCGTCAATATTTTAAATCAAAACAATGAAAACGATCCTAAACTTGAATCAAGCTTCAAGCATTAATTTTCTGACGAGTATCTTTTAATTATAATATTTTGTGTTGGAGTACATTCCTGAAGCAAATTTAATCAGCAATCCAGAGAACAATACAATTGTTCCAGAAAAAACTGTGGAAATAATAGTAACCTATTGTGATATTAAGCGACGTGATGATCTTCGTATGCTATGCATAACGCTACACAACTGAAAGAAACTGGTTTTCCGCGAAATGCATTTTTCAGCCAAGAGCAAGAGGGCCACTTTACCTTGCGGCATGTGTTTACAAGGGCGCGTCTGATCCAGCAATATTTTCAATCCATTCTGCAACTAAATAGAAGCTTCAGCCGAATAAATAAATCCTGCTCAAACATTTATTCAGCCTGATAAAATACAAATCGTGCATACAAGGGCGGATCCAGCTTCTGGTTAAGGAGGGGGTCATTTTCGGAAAGGGGGGTCAAAGTGCAATTTTTGTGCAAAAATGGGGGGTTTTGGCAGTTTTTTCGTAAAATAAGTCCCAAAAATGCAATTTTTTGCTACATTTGGTCGGTTAAGGGAGGGGTCATGACCCCCATGACCCCCCCTCTGGATCCGCGCCTGCGTGCATATAAATATCCACATGAAGCGATTTTAAAATCCTTTTCCCCCTTCGCTGCAAAAGAGAAGGATCGTTTTAAGATTGATTATTTAGCGTTTAGTGGCAGTCGGAAGTTTGGAACAAAGTGGTGTAGATGGCGGCAGGGACTGAGCAACTAGCAACAGGCTGGTATTTGGATTGAATTAGCGGAATTAGAGAGTGCAAAGGAGAAAATATGGTTGAAAAAGTACGGAATTATTATAGAAAATAAAAATAAGATAATTTTCATTAATAATTACCGAACTCATATACTTTTGCACTTTTAATTTCTGATTTAGTAGTAAAATACAAAGAGTTAGCATAAGTTAATTTTTCTTATTAATTTTTATTTCAAGAAGCGAGAAAAAATAGTTGCTCTGTTCAAAAAACTGAGAGACGGTTTATGAAAACTATGAGAAGCTGATGTACTTAAATTCTGTCAGAAATATATCTAGCAAAAGACAAGAAAGTTTTTCACTAAAAAACAGTAACCTTCCTGAAATTGACGTGGAATTTTGCTGAAGAATTCAGATCGCTTTTGGATTTAACGTTTTTGGAATAAATCAAAAACCTTACATATAAACTTAGATATTAATATTAATAGCTTGTTTCCTACCTGAATTTCCAGGAAAGCTTCAAAAGTATTTCAGAAAATGATGCGAAAGTTAATTCAGAATCGCAAATAAGTACTTAACACCTTAATTTCCTGCAATTCTTGCAAAGCTTTAGCATCCAGAGACTGCATTTTACCCTAATTTAGGGTTCGTCAATCTGAATAACTGAGCTGAAGGTAAAATAACTTTACGAAAAGGTTGATCATATTTTAACACTGGTCGGTAAAAATATTGTTTGCGACAGTGAGAGCTGCGTTTAGTCACATTTTCATGGACCCATCCCGCCGGACTCATGGCTCTTTCCGACGCCTCTTTTTATACACAAAAACTTCTTTGGATCATTGGTTCTTTTTTACTTTCCTAAACAAAAAGGACGTTCTTGAAACAAAATTGTCGCATCATGTTTTCTGGTTTTCAAACTATTTAAAGTAACGACATTCAGTTTGCTTGATAAGACATAATTTTTAACACGACTTCAAACGTAAGCTTTTTATTCTTCTCTAGAACTAACATTGTATTGCATTAAATGCATAAATGTGCATTATTAAATGCATAAATAATCACTATTCATGACATGCATTAATACTCATGTTTTCCATCATATTATCGCTTTCAAGTATGTTCTGTATAAAATTAAAATCCTATTTTGACTACTTATATTGATGTTTTCAAGGACCAGGTTTGGCTATTTTTAACTTGGAAACTCCCTCCTACGTCTCTATGGCCGGAATTCAAGTGAAACACGGACGATCGCAACTCACCATTGCAATCGCAAATTCTCAAATTTGGATTCAAGTGAAATGTTACAATCGCTACGAGATGCTATTCTATCGTAATTCGACTTCCAGTAGCGATTGCAATTACGATCGCCTCGAAGCGATTGCAATGGTGTTTCACTTGAATTCGACCCTATGCATAACCAAGTTATTTTTTTTACTTCTTAGCATACAAATTTTGGGAAAGGAAAATTAAGTTAACTCTTCGTATTTTCCTACTAAAGCAGAAGATAAAAGTATAAAAGCACATGTGTATATTGTACATGCGTATTTTGTAACTATTAATGAAATTGTTTTATTTTATGTACTGAAAATAAAGTAATTTCCATTCCAAACATTAAAATTAATGATAATCATGAATTATAATTTCTAGAAATAACACTTATCACTTAAATTCAAAAGAAAGAATGAAACACGTAATACGAACATAAGTTTTTTCATTAAAAAAAGTGATTAAAGTATGTATTTTAAAACGTGCACATCATTTAATTTACAAAATATATTTTTTACTCACATGATTTAATGCTTTATTTAACACATGTGTTAATCTAACAGTTCATGTAGCTTACCAATCAACCCCAAAGAAGAATACTTTGTAACGTTCTGAAACGTAAAATCATTCAACCAAAATTGTTCTGCTAGTACTTCAAGCACTGTAAGCATAGAAACGTGACCTTTTTTAAAAGGGGATCCCAAAATCAAAACTGTGTCATGCAGGTCCATGAAAGGAATATTTATTTATTTGTTCAGTACAGTCTTAACTGCAAAGAAAAGCACGAAATTAAGATTTCACGCTCATATTCTTGACAGAAAATATAAAACTTTGTACTTTGCATCCATTCTTGTCAGCTAAAAGAGCTGCCTCTGTTCCTCCAAACATCCAGGAACTCTGAGTGCTTCGACACCACATTAGAGACAATGTTTTCACTCAGAATAACAGCACATGTCCAATAGTACAACCAAGTGATGGTTACACAAAGATGTTGAATGTAAAATTTTTCCCTATATATTTAATCATTTACGGATCAGTCGTTGAGGAATGCGATTAGGGGCATAAATCAAGTGTAGCTAAAGATAATTTTCTGCAGAAATCTATTAGTTTTCTGCAAATATCTTTTACTAAATATGTAATTTTGAAGTAAATTTTGTGCCGTTCGAATTAAATCGAAAGTTCCTGCAAGTGTTGCAAAAAAACTCGACCTTTTAATTATCTGCCTAGTAAGCGTAATTTGAAAGAAAATTTGAAAAAATCTGCAGAAATTGTGCTAAATTTCTGCAAAATTATATCCTTAGTTGTAAAATGTAATTGCAGAAAATCTGCCTTTTCTGCAGAAAATGTTTCCTCGCATTTGAACAGAATTGTTCTGCAGTTCCAGTATCTGTTCTGCGACGTACGTTCCAAATTTAGCAGTATTCTGCTTTGGGGCCAATCAATTTCACATTTTTTAAGCAACGGTTATGAATATGTTCTTTAAATGTTGAAAAAAAAGACACTTTTTTTCATACGAACAAAGGGATACGTTATTCCGTATTTTTTCAAATGCTGCATAGAAGAACAAAAACGCTTCAGAGTCTTTTCTAACTAAAAACGAAATGATATCTGTGTCAACGAAATCAACTGAAATTGACTCCGCAAGACTTTGACCAAGATAAGAAAGTAGTGTTTCCGAGAAAAAAAGTGTAATTTCAGAATTTGTATCTGATGTATCTGTACACATCGGATTCATTTAATTTTTTTCTGCTATTAAGTTTATCCATAGGTCATAAAATAGCTTGGCAGAAAAGAAGGATGTTAAATAATTAGTAAATTCTTTTCGATTGATTTTGCTACTATAAGAAAATTCCAATTAACTTACGGCTTTATTTGAATTGATTCTGATTTATTTTGGGGTAAACAGACCCTCTAAACTATGATAGAATTTTATTAATGCTAGTGCATAACACATTTTCTCAAAATTCATGCAACTATGTAGTAAACACATGCAAAAATAAAAAATGTCATTTGAAAAATTAGTATAATACAGCTAATTTTCAAGAAATTTAGGAGTTTCTATAATTCTGCTAAGAAGCAGGCTCGTAATTTTTATTAGTTTTGAATTTTAACATTGGAAGTCTTTAAATATAATTGAGGGAAATAGAATTCTTTAGAGCAAGTTTCAGTTATTGCAAAAACTAGATGTAGGCTAACTGATGCAGACTAATGTAACCTAACGAAATGCCTGCGAAATGAAACTCACACACCAATACCTGCTTGCATTTCGTTCAGCAATTTTACCATTTGAATTTCTAAGTTGTTATGATAAACATAACACAAAATTGTTAGTTAAAAAGAAAAAAAAATGTTGCTAGCAATTTTTGTCTTAGGATCATATTTGTTTTCTATTTCACCAACAACTCTTCTTAACAATATAACTATCTTATGTTTTCTTGAGGTTACGAAAACGTAAATATCTAAAAACGTACAAAGTATTTTAAACTAGTTAAGGTTAGATGCATGTAGGGACCAACAAATCTCGGACGACTAAAATTTATAACTTGGCAATTAGTTCTTTCAGAACGACAAAACGAAGGAGAAAAAATCCAACACGAATATTATTTTTTCCCTATCAAATTATTACTTTTTCTGTTGTCTTGAAAAGTCCAAGCAAAGTGAGTTTTTACAAGTGAAGTAATATGGACACTTGCGAGATTTCGAGTTTTCAATAATCAAAATCTTATATTTTTCTAAGCAGCATGTTATTAACCTCCTACACTGGCGCGCAAAAATTAAGCTCAAGACGGTTCTCTCAGTATAACGTTGCATAAATGTTTTCTAAACTAATGCAAATAATGCTATGAGATCATCGATACGTAAGAAAGTGTATAATGTAAACAACACTTCCCAAAAAGGAACTTAAAATGGTAAAAACTATATTTTACTGCAAAAGTAGTATAGAACACAATGAGACGGAAGGTCCAAACATTCATGTGGTAGTTATACAGAGATTATCCAGCCTTTATTCGAGGTTAGGAACACCCCTGACTATTGTGCAGGTGTTCTGCTGATGCTGAATATGATGTTGCCAATGAATTTCTGAAGTATTGCTGCATGCTGCTCGATTCTATTGTAACATATTGAAACTTGTCATCGTTAAAAACAAATGCTTTAAGGCAGGGATTCAAGTGAAACACCATTGCAATCGTTTCGAATTGCAATCGCTACTGGAAGTGAATTACATTATCATCAACTTAACTTGGCACTGACGTCACTACGGGTGGAGCCAGTAAGAGCTCACAAGCAGTCAGTGATCTCCTCTTATTCGCCAAGTAGGCTGTGACGTTTTATCTAGCTCGTTTTTCATAGGCAAACGTCACGCAAACGTCACGATGTTTTTATCAAGAAACGTTCTAATGTAATTCATTTCCAGTAGCGATTGTAATTTGCGATCGCCTGTTTCACTTGAATTCAACACTTCACCAAGTTTGAACTTTTCTATCTCAATCTGTATTATTCGAAAGCCACTTTTTCCTAGAAGAAAATCGTAAGAACGATTCACATTCTGTGAGATTGTATATTTATTTTAAAAAATACTATATTTATAAATTTATTGATATATTTTTAACCTCTCAGTTGATTTTTTTTTGTTTTTTGACCTCTCAATTAAAAATTAAAACGAAAAAGTCAAAAAAAATTTTCATTTTGAAGACTTAATAAAAGGATGCTAAGTCAGTTATATTCCCTCTCGCTTCCTCCAACTCAATCTGCATCATTCCTAAGTCACTCTTCCCCGGAAGAAAACCATAAGAACGATTCACATTCTGACGAGATTTAATTAAAGAGCTCTCTCGCGATGGTTAAAATTTAAATATTTGGCGGAAGAATTATTTGGGGGGAGCAGCATAAGATCGTTGATGGTGCGATTTAAGTGCTCGCAAACTCGCCGCACGAAAATGTTTGAATAAGTTGGCTAATTACGCGCCTAGTCAATAAACAAACAGTTTAGGGCCATTTAGGGTGATGCGTCGCTGCTGAAAGGGGTGGTGCAAGAAAAAAAAAAACACGTTTCTCGCGAAAGCTTTTGAGACTGCAGGAGGAAAACAGTTGATTTTTCGGAGTGAAGTTACTTCCTTTTAGTATCTTAGAGGCGATGTTTGGGAAAGTGGACCGCGATCCCTTTAGATTACGAATTTGATACAGTGCATTATTATTCCTTGAGGCATCTCCGGAACAGGTACGCGACACATGACTTTTGAAAGATTAAATCTGGGGAGAGAGAAAATGCGCAAGATGCTCTCAGAGGCGGAAGACACTTTCGTAATTTTTAACGGACGTTATTATGCTTTCAATGAGCTAACATTAGTGTCGTGGGATTTTCATACTGCTATTTAGGCTCGAGCCGCAAAATGAGACGGAAAGGGGGTGTTTCTACGTGTTTTGAAGTTTCAAGTTTTCTTTGTTTGTTTGCCATTTAATGCATTGATTTTAATCAGAAAAGTTATAAAACGGGCCAGTTACCTTGAGGGTCTGGGATTT